>JAIPRK010001195.1:0-87185 GCA_025469195.1 Chaitophorus viminalis
CCATGACCATCTACATTCACTTTCCTATCAGAAAAGTTGCTGTTTAAGAAAATCGAAGCATTTTTACTACCAAAAATCGTGTCCTCAAACACAAAAAAAAAAAAAAAATAAAAAAAAAAACACACATCATTGTAAAACCAATAGATTCCATCAATCCGTTCAGAATCTCAAATGTTTAAAGAATTTAATTATTTTAATTGTTATCTAAAATTACAGTAAAACCTTTCTGAAGGTAATAGAATTGTTTGGGACCAAACATTTTTCCATTGTACAGAGTTTTCCGTTTTAGAGAGGTCAATGTCATATATTATTTGCAACGGAGCTGTTGACATTTTCTGTTATAAGGAGGATTCCGTTTAATAGAGGGTCCGTTGTAGAGAGGTTTTACTATATATTAGTATAAGCAATCAAAAACTACAAATTGATAAACATGTAAACTCGTTTTTGTGTACCTATTTAAATTCTGATAAATATTTAAAAAAAAATTGTATGAAATATGATGAAATCGATAAACATAGGTATGAATAATTATTAATACCTATAAGAGATTAAAAAGAAAAAAAATGTATTTAACTTGGAATTTCTTTTTCTTTTATAAATTCCTAATAATATATCTAGGTTGCTGTTAATATTATCATTTAACAGAAATAATTTCCAATTGTATTAATTGAACTCCAAATATTAGAAAGGATTTCAAAACATATCTAATTATTAATTTAAATTCTGCTCATTTCAGAATCATTTTGAACTTTGTGAAAACAATTAAAATTAATAAAACTAAAAAACATAGTATTATGTTGATTGTACATTTTATTTTATATCGTTAATCGAAAATAGTATTTCGTTTGTTTAAGAATATAATAAAATCAAAATATTTTTATTATTTCGTTCATACTCGATTTAAACATGCCATGCTTTTATTTTAATAACTCGCAAAGGAAAATATGATTTTAATATCCGTAGTCAGGGTACTCATGCGTTCCTGAAAGTAAATTTAATATTTTACTTATCTGACATCGACGGTGGCGTATCGTTATGAACATTTAGGCGTATGTGATAAACTAATAATCATTATTTAACTTTTAAAGGAGAAATGAAAACTCTATAGGTATACACAGTATATAAATTCGAATATTGTAAATATATTCCTTGAAGAATGAATAAACGGAAAAAGTTTCAATTGTAAAAATATTCAGTCACGTGTAAACATAATATTATATTATAATATATGTGTGTGTGTGTGTATATGCGTTCGTTGGCAAAATGACAAAATTATGCGCATTGCATTTTATTTTAATTCAGAAATTGGTAGAGAAAAACAACAATTACAACACATTATTTTATACACCTAGTACCTACGCCATAAATGAGTACTTACATGCATTAAAGACGAGCGCTTATAATGTTGATTATTCGACGCACGTTTTTATACGCCTTTGATGTAACGGAATTGCTAATCCGAGATTAGGTATTTTTATAGCGTATTAAAAATATATCGCCGCTTGCAACCCGAAGAGGAATAATAGAAGAAGGATGAGAGAAATACGACTGGCTGACCTGGTAAAACATACGAAGAAATACAGAGTGTCGGGGTCGTGAAATGCGACGATTTGAGTCGTGGTATTGCAAAAATTAAAATGTCAACAAAACTAAGAAAAACTGAATCACGTGTTTATGCTATGACATGCATTAACATATTGAATAGTTTTATTCATATTATATAAAAAAAAAAAAAAAAAAAAATGACAAAAAGTCAATATTGATGTATATCAAGTTTTAAGTGTATAGTTTAAATACTTTAAAAATATTTTTACCTGCCAAAATGAGATACTGCCTGTAATATCATATATTGTATTACACAGGCAATATATTCAATATAATATGGTAATACTACGTTCTGTTTTATTGTATTGAAATTGGCACCATACCAGTAATACGGGCAGTACTACGTTTTGGTTCGAACATGGCAATAGTACGTTTTGACTTGATACAAAAAAAAAGAAGAAGGCTATAAAGATCGATTTTTTTTTTTTTTTACAGATTTTATGCCGGACTTGCGTATATTTCTTACATTTTTTCTGCATAAGAACCGATGCTTATCATCTCGATTTTAAAATTGTTGGCAATATCACAAAGCGTTATGGACTATCACCCTTCATATTTTTGACCCCGTCGCGTCTTATTATTTTTTCATGAGTCCAGATTAATAATCTAGCACTTAGGGTCGCCTTACCACCAAAGCTGCCACCACCACTGCCACCGTCGTTGTCAGCATCCTTATACAATCGTTATAGGCAATACCGTTAAGTTCAACGAACGTAATATATACACACACACACACACACGCGCGCGCGCGCGCGCGTATATATATATATATATATATATATGAATACGTATATAAAGCTGTCCATATGTAAATTTAGGGCACTTGTACAAAGTTCCCAGCGAGGGTGCTCTATTGTTTTGGCCGGGAGCTGGCACCGTACCAAAAGTATTATTATTATTATTATTATTATTATTATTAATTCATAAAGTCGTTTTCCAAGTTTTATGTCTTAAACAAATGGAGGGAACCGTATCTGGGAACCTATTACGTGTAGTGGCTATCTGTGAGAACTTTATAATTAAAAACGTCTCCGGCGACGGATTTAATGGCCAAGGTGAATAAATTATCCGTCACCGTGCCTGTAGACCTACACCTTCATCTCCAGTATCGTCGCACGCATTGTCATCCGAATTTCTTCGCCGGCTTTCGTCCCCAGAAATGACTATATAATATATATATATATATATGCGTATACATACATATACAACTCCGCTCGCCAAAATAATTCGCAAAACGTTATTATAATATTCATCTGATGATCATGCCCGTTTTCTCAGCACCGACTTTATCCGCCTCCGGTGGTGCACATTAATGTTGTACTACTGTCGATTAAAATAGTATTTTAATCTCGAAGATTGCCGTCGTCAAACTTAAAATGTATAGACATTATGAAATCATTAACTCCTAAAAGATGCAAAAACTTTCTTTCAATATTTGTTTTTCCCTGTACATATAATACAACCTTTTTAATGGACTGGACAATTTTAGTTTCCAATCAGCGTTGATACGATCTCTCGTAGTTTTAAAATTGTTTTTTTTTTTCTGTAAACATTTTTTTGGTATACTACGTGCACTCATCATCTACCTTTTTATATTATATACTACTAGAGTACCTTAAAAAGTAAGACACTTTTTTTTTCTTCAAGATGGTACTTTACGTTTGTTTCATTTTCTTATAGCATTTTTGGAATAAAAAAATATAAAAATATTCAAAAATACAACCAGCGACATAATTTACATATTTAAAGAACCGGTATCTATGTTTGAACCATATGATGTCTTTTACATTTTTTGGAAAATGTTTTCACATAAAAACTTTAAGTTTGTTAACTGAATTATTTATTATAAGTCGTAAAATTATGTAAATTTATTTTTATGACACTTTAGTTGTCCAGTTTATAATAAATGTGATACACATTTTTTCCATGGGTAGGTACACTACCTTGCAGGTTAATTAGTTTTTTTATTTTTTTATTTAAAAGTCGTACCCATTAATGTACGTCAGATGAACAAGTGCATCCGTATGATTCACCGGCATAAATTATCTTAAACACATCGTGTACATCAAATAAGATTATTTTCAGACCGACAGGAACACTCCGCTTACATAATATACCATACAGTTCCTATTTGTGTTATTTATATTTATAATTACCATACTTATATTATAATGGTCGAAAACTTTTAGGTTATCTGTATGGTTTTTAAATCGTATTTATTTTCATAATTTGAGTGGAACTCTGCAATTTCTCTCTAGTTTTTGGCTAATTTTCCAAATTAAACAGTAAAACGTTTCGTACAATTTATTTCGAAAACCATCATTATGAATTTATGACATAATTCGAGTTGATAATATACATAGTTTACCACATGTCCACATTCAAAGTAATCGTTTGTAAAGAAACTTTTTCCATTTAACCGCAACGCATAACATGTTTATCTTATAATTACTTGGATACTGTAATTTATCATGATACTTATCATCAGCCTATTATGAAACGTCAAAAGTACGAAATCATATATACAACAGATGTGGTGCAAAAAAAAAAACCGTATTATACGGATTAAATTGTCGTGGCTTTCCGAATACCGAATGAATATAACGGCCTAAAATCGTTTCGACTGTCACTACGAATAAAACAATACCTAGTAACAGTTTCAGTTAGTCTAACATGTTTTGATTTGGCACAAATTACGAAATAATATTATATTGAATACGTAAAAGAGATGACACCTATTCGTGCGACAAATAAACACAAAAAAATAATAATAATAATAAGTACATTTATTTTATAATGAAAAGGAACAATCAAAGTATCTTATATGTATTTGTATTATTATTTAGACCTATGATATTTAATTTATAATTATATATATTTAATATTTGTGTAGGTATTTAATACTTTATGATTTTGCTGAAATGAAGTAGGTCACAACTAAGTTTGCCCGTGCAACAGCCGAATTAGGAATGACAATTATTTGTCCAAGGGTTGTGGGCAATAAGCATTTTGCCTGGGTATTTCTAAGGTCTGCCCGTAAAATGGCGATTATAATATTATTATATTATACATTATACTATATAATTACATTTAGTAAATATTTTAACATAATTATAGCTGTGCAGGTAAGTATTAAATTTACCAAAATCTTCAATCCTGTTTTATTTTGACCCTGAACTAAAAAAAAAATCAATACAATACAATTTGTAACAATTGTTCATGAAATTATTTTCAAACTTATATAAACTATAAACTCACAAAATAACCCATAAGATATTATTTTAGTATTTATAGCTTATTTCTGTAAATTTAATCAATAAACTGATTACATAATTTTTAATTCCCATTAAGGGTATTAAGCAGTAGCTAATCAACGATGTGGATAGACGCCGTTGTAACTATAAATTATATTTTGCGGCTCTCGACAGCTGTGGTTTTGTAACCACAGTTAGTAAAGTAAAGTGAAGTTGGCTGTCGCGAAATTAGTTTACGACTTAATACGTTTTCTCGAACGATGTAATTTACAGTCGACACAAAATCACTGAAATTCTATTTTTCCCTAATAGTTTTCGCAAACCGCATGTTTAATCAAGATCATGCAATGTATACGTAATTACCAGTAAAGTTTCGAGGTGAAAATTAGAACACAGACATTAAACGAACCCGATCAACTTGCGTGTTAAATGTTAATCGAATGCGTTTCATTTAAGATTTGCTATTAGTCGTAAAAGTGAACAAATAATATCTGTACAAAAACAGTATAATCAATGAGTTCGATAAAATTGTAGCGTGAAAACTACGATGATATTATTATGCCCATAACCATCAGATTTGAGATTAGGAAAATGTATCAAGTCAAATCAACGTTTGATGAGACGGAGAGACTAAAATTCGATTGACACAGTAAATGTGCGTGTGTGTGAAGATAGGAATAAAATAAGTGACGAACAATGAACATTGATACGTGTTTGTGGAGAATTTTCAAATGTTTATATATATACCATAAAATTGTATATTTACCCGAGCGAATAAAGACTTTTAGTCGACAGTGAGCGTGTGCGTTCAACTCCGAGATTTTTCCGAGAAGGACGTAAATCCGTGCGCGGATATATGGCGGCTAAGAATCGAAGAGATGAAGAATAATTGCTGGAACAAATGTTCTGGAAGGACGAAAGAATATTATTATCAATCAAATACCGGCAACTCTCCAACGTACCGGAAAAGTCAAAGTGAAAAGTTCAATCGAAACTGCTGAGGTTTTTATGATCCAAACTTTTTGGTAATGCGAACGAGTATAGTTGTATGGCGTCGGACCGTTTAAATATAGTTTTGCCCAGTCTCAGAAATACGGCTTGCTTGTTATTCTCACGGCCAGCAAAAATCAATTGTATCGACTCGAATCAAAGTTTCTATCCCCCCGCTATGCCGTACATAGAAGCCTGTCGCCTGCGAAAATACGATATCGTATTCCACTCGCTTGTTATTTTTCTTTTTAGTTAATTACACAAGTTAGCAAGCAGAAAAATCAATTTAAGTTACCGTCTATAAAAACAAAATATATTTATATGATAAATCAGTTGTTAAAGATGTTTAAATAATAATCTACCTGTATTATTTAAGAATCAGCCGATGAGTACAAACGAATTTGAATTTCATCCGATGGATATCCGACGGCCATGTAATTGGCCGATACGGTTGGAGGCACTAAGACCACTTGTATATTTACTTTTTATTCACCTACTGTGAGTAAAAAAATAATTTAAAAATATTTTTAAGATAATAATACAATTTACTGGTTATTTCCGGTTATACGTATTTTGGTGTAGTTTTATAATACAAGATATAACCAATAGTTTAGATTATGAAAAATAAAACATATGTTAACACATCATATTTTCACACAAAGTTTTTATAATATCAAGGAAACACATAAAGATTATATTCAAATCCTATGGAGCCATAATTTAAATATATTTTAGAATATCGTTAAAAACCAAAAGTCTCGCTCACACTTTGCACGAACAATATAAATTATACTTCTCGCCGTCATTTAAATTAATCTAAAAACTGCATTTTTTTAACAGTCAACAAATAAATTATAACTATAAGCAGTTAAGAGTTTATAATTCATTTTTAAAACTAATAAAACACGCACTACAATTTAAAAACACGAGAAAGTATACACCCTTCGGATGTTTGGTAAAAAAATAACAAAGAAGTTATTTTATCTTTTAATTTAATAATTTAATTGATAAATTATTTTATATGCAAATTCAATAATTACATATTTCAATTTTTATTTTAATGGATCTTCACGCATAAGTACTTTGTTGAGTCCAAAATTCCATTAAAAAATATTATTACTTATAAGTTATAACGTTGTGTACACGCCTATTTACTGGCTATTAATGACATTACATGTTTCCAGTTTCCCAGTTCCCAAACTAAACTTATTTAAGCACACAAAAAGATACACTATAAGTACATTGAAATGTTTACAGACCAATAATAGTTAAAGTCACATTGTACTATCATCCAAAATGAGTTCAAGATCCGTAAAACTAATCGAAATAAACAATAAATACCTACTGCAATTGTATACATTTTCATATTTTATCTTATTTTTTCAAAATTTAATTTAAAAGAACAAAATGATATAAAACAATAAGCCGGCAACGAAAATGTGTACAAACCCTCAGAGATTAGCTATTCTATCGCTAAGTAAATGCACAAAATGGGCATTTGTTTTTTAATTGTAATCCAGTATACCATTCTAGTTTAGATTTTTAACTAAATTACACAAATAATACGTTTTTTTTAATTTTGTGATATTTTAATTCATACGCACTTTTGTTATGCTTTGGTTAGTTTTTACTCAAGTAGACGAGGTAAGGATACTATTTTACTCTTCGTGTTATTAAATTTATCACTTTCTATTTCGGTGGTCTTACGTTCGACAGTATTGAGTCGTTGAGTGTTGTTAAAATGAGATATGTCATGTTATTAAACTAAATTTACTGCAATCGCTTTTTATATTTTTATATAATTAATAACACGAGTCATCTTAAATGCTGATATTAATCAAGTATTAACAAAATAAACTATGGAAAAAATGGACAACTTTTCCATAAAGTGTTATCATTTGTACAGTCGTGTATACAAAAGGAGAGAGTCCAACCCCTCCAAATTGTAAGACAATGAATATAATAATATGTAGATTTATAAAATCCATACAAGACAATCAGTAGCTTTAGTCCGTGTAAAAGATATTATATATCAGGTAACGGTGACCGAATTCGATTTTCCGCTTGTTGTTTGTTAATATAACATATACTGTTGTTATCGCAGTCTTTGAAAGTGTTATAACCCTTCTAAGAATATTTATTTTATTTTTTCTGCACGCGCCCGAACGTATACTTGCACAGAGATAACGGAGCGTGTTGTTGATAAATCGTTAGCAAACGTGGAAACGTAAAAATTTTCCATACAGCGCTTGCATATGCAAATAAACGTATTGGATTGAAATCGATATATTCGGTTTGAAGAAGAGGAGAAAACCAACTCGCTACAAAGGTAGTTGATGGAAAATCGCACGATTTCGATGGTGGCGAGCCGTATACGCACATCATGCATATAGGGTTTAGCGAACAGCGAGTAGCGCATATCGTACATTATATCGAAGGTGCACACACATATACATGGCACATTTGTGAAAGCCCGCTCCAGACCGCCGTTTACGTCGGCAACGTATTGGCGAAAAATGTTTCATCTGTCAGCCCCCGTCGCAGCGACGACGACGACGAATGTATGTGTACACGAGCTGGGCGAGGTGAGGGCAGAAAACCATAAATCTCTGATGCCCCGGTAGACAGGTGATTTTCGGGTTTAGATTGGAGAAATCAGATCCGAAGACGTCCGGACGCGGCAGTGCGTGTATATAGGTACACCGAGGATAGACAAAACAAACGCGTTCATTTTGTCTTCTAACGATTGATATTATAATATTGTTGTTCGTACATCGGAGATTAATCGTAAAACGCTGTCACAGAACACATAATAATATCATGGTACTTTGTCCGGGGACAAAGGTGGAAACAACCGCAACACTGGTTTTAGCAATGTTTCGATCGATCGCGGGATCCCAAACGGATAATATTCGGATATCGTTGGTGAAAACAATGCGATGAGTATAGTTCCACGATCGTGGTGGTAAAAATGATCGTACGTAAGAGAACATTAAATTTTATTGTGTATGTATAAAGTAATGAGGTAAACGCAAAAGTAAAATAAAATGACCAAACAACAACAAAGATTTAGCAGATATTAAATAACCAATTCTGAGTTAACTTATATAATGCACATTTATAAATGAAAAAACTTAAGTCCAGACTTATTTGTCAGTTTAAGAATCCATTTGAGAGGGTTATCTGTACTATTATTATTCCCATACACAAGGGGAGGGTTTAAGAGTTCAACTTCCCCCTCCAATATAATTATAGTTTAGATGCACGTTAAACTTACGAATTTAAGGTTTTAAGCTGCAATAAATAATATACAATTTCTGAACAATAATTTTGGCAATGGACGTAATTTTAAAGCAATAAACTGCGAACAGGTGCCGTGATAAGTCATAACGATAACTTAAACTATCACTCGGAAATATCCACACGATAGGGATATTATAAAAAGTGACAATCATATAGGTACTGAATACATGTTATATGTTATAATGTTATTATTACAAATATATAATACTAAATGAAACGTATCTAATTTATCTATGTGACATGTGTACAGATTTTACACATTATACATTCAACATCAAACTACACCGACGCATCATGCATGATAAAAACAATATTTTAATCTATACATTTTCTATTATTTTTTCTATTAACCTCTCCTTCCCCTTAGTGAATCCCAAGTGTGCAGAATTTACTAAGGGGATATCCTGTCTATAATAATACTAAAATGTACCTTGAATTTTAGTGGAAAATTTTTTATTAATAAATGTTTAGTATTGTTTATTGATCAAAATTCAATATCGATTCAAAACCAAACGGTATAAACCGAAATTTCGCGGTGGCGGTTACTTGCCCGCCACCGTGGTATGGACTACTGTGGTAAAAAAGCGAAATATTCGCCGGTAACCGGGCGTAGAGATATGTTAAATATCTGACCGTTTTGCCGCCTTCCGAGCGGTACGTTCTCTTTGCCCACGGTTTGCGCGACGACTGCGCATAGTGCACACACACACGTGCTCGATGAAAAAAAAAACGCAAACACGTACGCGGTGTATACAACTATAATATTATACTCGCCATGCACATAACGCTATTATTATGTTATAACATCGCGTTGTGTTAGTAATGATAATATGTGTGTTTCAATTTTAAATGCATACACGCGTGCGGGATGTGCCGCGAATATCATTTAATATGCCATTCCATATGACTGCAGGAGGTGAACGTCTGATTATCACGACACGTGCGCCCAAGATCAGCAAACCTTCATTGTCTACGGGGTAGGTAATACTAAACATTTGTATACTACACACTACATACTTATAACAATACGTCCTACGAAGTATAGTATTTTTTTTTTGTATGTTTTTTTTTTTAGCTGCGCGTCTTAGATTAGGTTAGGATCGGGAAGAGTAATGTGGTCTGGAAAACTCAAAGGTAAATTTGACATAAACGAATGTTTGTTGCCTTTTACGTGGTTTTCTTGAGAATGATCTGATTATTTTCGTCGCTCGTTTTCGGAGAAATTATAAGACTCGCGCATCTTATGCCCCGTGTCCCGGGTCCTAAGACTATACCGTTATCATCGTGTGTGATGGCAAAAATGGTCTACCACGATCTGAAACTATAATTTATACGATCCGTGACGTGATGATAGAACAAGTGACATATCCGGGGATTTGGGAAATCGGTTTTCCCGGAAAAACCGATGATTGCGACGCCTAGTAGCGTCAGGAATGCGTTGCGGTTGTCGATGCAAAGACGACCATATATGGTGCTTACCAAGTTCGTGGTCAACGGATTCGATTGGAAAATCAATCGGAAAACTGATTGTGGTCGTCACCTGTACACTGTCTTTTGTTGGCATCAATATACGGACGAGGTATTCTCTCGCACGGGTAGGTAATTTGCGAGAAGTCCTTGTGCACGCGTATGTAAGGAAGGAGAATGAAAAAAAAAAGAAAAACAGAAACCATAAACATCATATAAATTTATATATATATATAACGCCATAAGCACGTATAAATATAATATATATACGGGCTATAGACACACATACACACTGTATTTTATTAGTGCAGCATCACTTATTTCAAAACATAACTGCAACAGTTCGAGATAGAAAATGTATCTATATATACGTATAATATATATATATATATATATATGAGTATACACATGCACACAGACATTTTCCTTCGACGACCACGAGACGGAGTACGTGTAAAGCCGCACGCGAATTTCGGTTTCTCCAAAAACGCCTTGTTATATTTTTTTATTTTTTCACTTCTTCTATCTCATTCACCCTCTCACTCTTTTCGAACGGCTGAGTCAGCTTGTTCATTTGTCACAACAACGCTTTATGGTCACGCGAATCTGTGTACGGGTCAATATTTATATATATATATATATATATATGTATATATGTTTTATTTTCTTTGTGTACGAGTGTGTATAAGTACTATGTATGTATGCATGTACATATTTTCCCTTTCCCTTTCATACCATGCTTCTATTTATTTCTTACGTACACATTTTTTTGAAACGGTGACGGCGACGAAAAAGGCGAGGTCCGTATATAGAAAAATCGAAACGAAACTAGGGGAAAAAAAATAAAGGATTCGTTTTTGTCCGATTTAGCTTTTGTGCACGACGAGTTTTCGCAAGTTTAACCGTTAACGGGTCAGCACACAGCTGTCTGCAATGGCCACAAAATCTTTTGAATATACGTAGACCGAAATAGTATTTATTGCTCTGCGCTCTCGAACTGCCGCCGCCGTCGCCACTACGATGTCCTGACCTCTTTAATGCGCTTTTGCCGAGGCTGCGGTGGTAAAAATAAATAAATATCGTTAATCCAACGCATTTTCCGTTTGATTTATTATTTTTAATTTCACCGCACTTTCTTTCTCCTACGATGAATAATAATAATATAATAACGGGCGTTTGTGTATATTTTTCTCGCGGCGAGGTCGTCAAAGAGAATCAACCCACGCAAACGTCCCTTTATCGCAGGGGACGTAATATGATTTCATGATACAATTATCGCATGAACCAACAGAGAGAAGGATAATCAGAAAAAAAGAGAGAGTGACGAGCGGGAAAAAGGTTTGTATTATTCATAAATCAGTACTGTATTGATTATCATGAGTAATACTATATTATAACTATACTGTTATTGCAATTCGCGTTTTACCTCGGACCGTGGTTGTAATTTTTAAAATACAATTAAATAGTATGATCGAATTGGTGTTTTAAGTAGTACTATAATATAATATTGTCATCACACCGCCCCCACGGCCGCCTTCGATAATAATTTACGACGTTAAATAAATACCAAAATCTATGAATATAAAACCCGAAAATATAATAAAATATATCGTTTAAACATGGTAATTTTTATCGATCGCCGCCACCTGCGCAAGAATTAATCTTTTTTACGATTTAATGAATTTGGTTTTTCTATTTCTTCTACAGTTATTTATCGTTATTATAATTTATTTTCCTTTAAAGTGTTTCGCACAACCGATGTAACGCGTGGTAAATTTCATGAAAAACCTAAAGGATAAAACTCTTCAATCCTTTGGAGAATAGTCCAAAACGATCGAACAATCTATGTGTTTTTTTCTCAGTATTTTTGTTTTCCTATTGGTTTATTTTTTTCTACCACTTTTTTTGCTTCTTATTTTTCGTAACTGCAATTTCAACCAGAATGTTTAACGTAAGAATATTCTAGGACCACAATATCGATGAAGTAGTCCAAAAACAGTTTATATTTTTGTAGAAAACTCGGATAACTATGGTATACATATTATATTATGTATTTTCCAAATCACTATAAAATACGTTTTTTTTTTCCTTTGAATTTCCCCAAAGTCGAAATGGTCAACTTACAAATGTTGGGAAAAAGTAGCATACCTGTACAAATAAAAAATCGAAAACAATTATTCTCATTAATTACATCAGCGTCTTTGGAGTCGTATAATACAAATGTTCTATAAATGAAATATGTTATTGAATGATAATTTACAAAATAAAGCTATTTTTATTATAAATAATATAATATAGTGCGGCCATGCCTAAATAACAGTAACAGTTTATTGAAGATATTCAATACATAATTACAGGTCAATTTAAAAACAATCATATTCACATATTATTATGCCACCACAAACGTTGCCACTGAATAGAATAACTGACCAAAAGTTAAAATTTAAAAAAAAAAATTAAAAAAATTATTTAACATCAGTAAATTTGAAAGTAAATATCCAAATCAATTGAATTAATTACAATAAAATCGTCAACGCGTAGTTATTTTTCTTTTCTGTAACATTGTTTTTATAGCAAAATAATGTTTAACAGTCTTTGTAATATAAGGTCTTTGAATTAAATTCATTGAATTGTTCAAATGATGACGATTATTCATATAACTAATGCATAATAATTCAACAAAACTTAGTGTTAAGTTACTGGATTAAAAATTGTATCCGACATGAATAATGGATTCAAAACTGAAGTACTACGTGACCAAATTTGAATAGTTTTGATGCACCTTGAATTCAATTACTTACATTATTATATTAATACTCAGTTTTATTTTTTCTCAATTTTTACTTTGTATCATTACAATCATTACAAATGCATAAACACACCACACATTATGTCGCCGACTATTTTATATTTACATTTTTTCTTGCTCCGGATAATCGGTAATAAATAACAATTAATAACAAAACGCACTTATAATAGCGAGCAAATTGTAATGACATATTTGAAGACAAAACAGCAGATTTTTCTAATACAAACCGTACCTAACAAAAGGTTGGCTATTGATGCGAGGAGAAAAAAATCATTAAAACGTCCATATTATTTATGTATAGTGATGATAATAACAATATTTATAATTATAGTCGGCAGTAATAATTAAAATAAAAAGGAGAAAAAAGAACGACTGAATAAAAATAAAAATAACACGAGTCCCAAGAGTAATTTTTTCTTTTCTTTCTTTTTTTTTTTAACGCTGACCTCTGACAGCCGAGGAAATTATATTCGGCCCACCACGCACCGGTGTTAATATATTCCGGGTCACGATTGTCGGTGTGTCGCCCCACACCCCGGACTGCCACCATCGTCGCATATCATCGTACATAATGAAATAGTGCCCTAATAGATGATCCTTAGCCATTTAAGTCTCCACTCATCCACTAGGTCCCATAGAGCACGTGCATCGGTTCACCCCTTTCAGCGAGCGCCAAGAAAATTTTTTTCCTAGTCACGAGCAGTACCGTATACAACAATTTACTTTCCCTATGTTGCTCTAGGTTATATCAAATTGTCAACAAAAAAAAATTATCAAATTAAAAAAAGTAATCACTTTACCGTATTTTGATAAAAACATCGAATAACTGAATTTATGAAAATATTTTTCTTGCTGCTGTTTTACAAAGTTTTTAGGTTTATATAATATCTATGTTATACAGAAATTGTACGTTATTATAATAACAATGATTTTTTTTTTTCTTGGGATATTATTTCAAGAGATAATATTTATGTAGAGTATGCTATGGTTCACTAAAGTTTTAAGTTCTAAAAACTTGAGCTCCAGCAACATTGAACTGTCCAGCATCGGCACGAACATAATAAGACATAATTGAAATTCGATTTGAAGCCTTGCCCAACATCCAAAGACCTGGACAACTCTCGGTACAAAAGTCTTATCGGATTATTTTCCGCACGATTCAGTGGGAGGGGGAGAGAATAAATCGCATGGATTTTCTCATAGTTTCCCAGCACCTCTATTATAGTAACGTAGTCTTCATATCGACAAAATAAAATGTTTATAAACGTTATAATGTAAATTCACCAGATTCTACATTTCCCAATTGTTTCCAAATTGTTTCCGACTCGCACCAGCCCATCAAATCAAGATCAATGAAAGGGGAGAAAAAAAGCATACTAAGTGTATTTGGTGTACACCCTTAACACCATAGTATAGCGTTTTGATTTATAGCCGGTACGCCTGAGTGTGTAAACGTCTCTGAGTTGTCGGACACCGAACAATGGTGGACATTGGGGGAGCGAAAATATGACTTTTTCAATACGCTAGTCCGGTGGCGAGCCAGGGCTCAACAAGTGGGAACTCTACGATTGCGCTCCCGGCAACCCTCGGTGTGGTGCACTAACGCTGGGCACGTAGATCCGGAATAATGGTCAGGGCTTTGGCGGGTTCCAGTCCGAGTAAGCGACCGGAATAATATTATTATTATGTTTCTAATAAAACGATAGCCACGCAAAATTGATTCAAATGTGGTAGCATGTTTATGGTTTTCTTGGTTTTCATCACATTGATACTTTATATTATGTTATTACTTTTCCTTATCGTATTACGTGGTGCTCATAGATAATGAGACATTTACATGCCTCTTCGTTAATCTGTGCGCTCAAAGAGAATGAACATATTATAACCGTACGATTATAATGATTATTGATATTATATGGTTATGATACGCTAAGTAAGCACAATATTTGGTTCATATCAGAAATAGTTCAATTATAACTTAAGATAGATATTTTGCAATTTCTTTTTTTAAAGGCTTAAGGAATTGACGATTTTAATTGTATTTTTCATCTTTTATATTTGTGTGATTTTTACATATATATAAAATATGATTATAATATACAAAAGAGTGATGCTCCTAAGTTAGGGGGAACTCCGAGAGATATAGGATTGGTTACGAAGATAGATGACTTTATTGCTGTATGGGTCTTTTATATTTAAATCAATGTACTGTTACTCTTGAAAAAAATGATTCGGAAATGCCAAGTGTTCATGTACGCAAAAATGTCGTTAAAATATTTTGAAAATTATTAAATGTCTATAAAATACCAATCACATATATACATACAATAATATAATATAATATAATATACTCGGTTTTGTTACCCGGTGATGTCCGGAGTTTAATTTGCCTGTAATAAGATTCAATGAATGCAGATAGCACCAGGTTGAAAGTAGAAATTAATCCAGATTCCAGATAAGTTGTAGTATAATAATGGTTATCTACACTATTATATCATAAATTAAGACCTCTGACTATATTTTATACTCATATCTTCAGTGGTTCCAGACATGGGTATCTTTCTATTTCACCCTTATTGACCCCCTTAGAGGTTGGATTTTCAAAAACTCTTTGTTAATGCTATTATCTGTGTGTTTTTTTAAATAAATATAAAATTTTACACGATTTTAACTAGAAAAATAACTCCAATAAGTATAAAGTTCTAATTTTTATGACCAGAAATGTTTTCTAGTTGTTACGTTGAGAAGATTATTTTTTGAACGCCTCAGTATTTTTTTAAATAATTGTGAAAAATTAGTCTAAGTAAGTTATTCTTTTTTCATTTTGGTTATCATAATTACTCGTAATATTCACTGAATAGTTTATATTCATCATCATAAAACCAACACAAAATCAACAATAACAACCAGTTAATGGAAATATTATGCATTTGAGCCCGGAGCCCAAACTTCAATCGACCCTTAAAAATATTATTTTCGAAAAATCCGTTCTTACCTACATTGTATTAGCAATCTATATACAAAATTTTAGCTCTATCCATATTTTAGCGATGATAAAACAGTCAGGAAATTCAGGGAAGTCAGAACAAGTTATTTTACATATTACTCAGATAAGTACCCAGTAAATTGTTCGCGTTTCTATGACAAATAAAATAACAAATACCGAGATCAAATCCCGTAATAGGGTTAAACATTTTTTTCTTCTCCCGTTTCATTATCATCGAAGGTGGTGGTCATGGTGCTTTTTTCATTACTGTTGTTTGTCGTCGTCCGCAAAAACGAGGAACAACGAGAACCGTTACAACTGAATATCACGAAACCAATAAATAAAAATAAATAAACCATTAAAACAAATTGTGTCCCGTGTACATGAATGTAGTGAAATCGCCTATCCGGAACGCCGTGTTACTGCAGTTGATAACATATTATTATTATATTATTATTTATTACTATTAAGTTTTTTATATGCGACAACAAAACAATGTCTTCCAAAGAAATAAAAATCCTTAAAGGAACAACACTTACAAGATGACTTTAAAAATTGAATTATATATTTATGTGTTATTTTTACTGTTTTATTATTTTTTTTTTCAAATACTACATTATAAGTACTAACCTTGATGTAATGCAATTACCTATCATCTTTTTTTAAAATTAAATTATTTTCTACTAAAATTAATTATTTATTTAAAATACAATATGGAATAATATTTTTTCATCGTGCTGTTATTTTTTATTTTGATTGTTCATGACAACCGAGCAATACGACGAACGCAATTATTATAATTCTCTGAAAACAGCAGTGCACTGCACACCAGGAATTATTCAACGACTACAGGTAGTGACAACTGTATACAATGTAATCACTCGGTGTTCATTTACAGATTATTGTTTATATTTATTGTAACTAACAATAATCAATATTATTTGTAGAGCCTCTTGCAACCGATGAGTGTATTTCAATATATTTTGAAATGTACACGATTTGGTTGGATAGCGTCCTAGGAGATAACTTTGCGCGGTCCAAAAAGGTATAAAAAGGTATTACAACCCGTGTAATTTATAAAACTACTACCTAAACGTACCAAAACCATTATAAGGTTTCTTTCGGCGTGTTCACATGTTATTATTTGTAGAAAATTTTTAATTTTAAATTTCATTACGGTGTTTATAACTCTAGACAAATCCGTAAACACAGACAAAATTCACATCGAAAAAAATGTGTATGACGTGACTACTGCTGTAATAATAGGCCCTCGCTCCAGATACATAGTCGGGAACGGCGATTCTCCATCTATAATTAATTTCCAATCTCATGGACAAAATCAATATTTTCACGAGTCTCTGATTTATGGTACAGTCAAATGCAGGTATTGTATGTACCAGTAGTGACGACATAAAACTATATAGTGTGATTCCTTTTAAAGGTAATACAAAATAATTCTGTCCAGTGACATCCGATAAATAAGCGGTTTTCGGGAGGAGATAGGGAATACATAAATACACATTTCTTGATGATTTTTCCATTTTTAGATCTTTCCGTGTGCACATGCGCAATACAACTTGTATTTTTAAAATGACAACAAGTGTTTTAAATACTGAATTCGGAAAGACCAATTTTTTCTAAGTCGATTTGGTTCTTTTTACCATAGCTCTAAAATCAAAATTGACCGAATGGCAACCAGTCAAAGTTTCGATTAAAATTATTGAATTTTTCAACAATCATACTAGAATTTTTTGAATTATTATGAAATTTTAAGTATTTTTTTTTTTTATTTCCGTGGGTTTGCAGATATTATAAAATCATTTAAATTTAATTTTGAGGAATTAATTAATCTCAATTAGACGTAAATGTTAGTTAATTTACCAAGAAAAGATAAAACAAACTGATATGGTTATTTTTCATAACTTTTTAATAGAAATGATTAAAATTATAAAAAATTGTGTTGATTATTTTAATCATTTCTTACCTAGTAAATGAACTAACATTTACGTCTAATTGAGATTAATTAATTCCTCAAAATTAAATTTAAATGATTTAATAATATCTGCAAACCTATGGAAACAAAAAAAATACTTAAAATTTCATAATAATTCAAAAAATTCTAGTATGATTGTTGAACAATTCAATAATATTAATCGAAACTTTGACTGATAGCCATTTGGTCAATTTTGATTTTAGAGCTATGGTAAAAAGAACCAAATCGACTTCAAAAAATTTGGTCTATCCGAATTTGGTATTCAAAACACCTGTTGCCATTTAAAAAAATGCAAGTTGTATTGCGCATGCGCACATGGAAAGATCTAAAAATGTAAAAACCATCAAGAAATGTATATTTATGTATTCCCTATCCCCTCCCGAAAACCGCATATTAATCCGATGTTACTGGACAGAATTATTTAGTGTTACCTTTAAAAGGAATCACACTGTATATTATATTAACAGTAGCGAATTACGGTACACCGTCGTGGTCACATTCATTTGATCGAGAAAGAAGTACGTTTTAAATTTCGTATTATTGTGTAGTCCAGCCACAATAATATTCTTACCGGACTTTGTCGACCGTTAGCCGTTTAACACATATTCGACGTCATATGGCTATCTACACGGGGAATATTATGTTTTTGATGGCAAAAAAGTTGATGTTCGTGAAAACTCCGTGGCCTTCATTGCCGGTATAAACACGCGTATCGCGAACCACAATTACCACGTTCGTGTGCGAGGGACAGAATCGGCATGGTGTAATATCCATTGTTACGCGAAACACCATAACTACCGTAATGACCTTACATGTCATAATCGACGTCATTCGAATAATGGACAGATATCTGACCCGAACCACCGGCCGTAGACGTGTTCGCGTTTTACACGCGGAATAATTATTGTCTAGTGATTCCGTTTGTTTCCCACTGGGCAAGGGGGGGGGGGAATCGATAAATCCACATATGAAACATAGGAGAATTGAATAGAGTTCCGATCGGTTTGCACGAAAGGTGCATAACAATAAAGCTCAGCATGGTATGGCTTAACTTCATGAACGCTTACGCGAGCATCGGAAATTGGTATCGACAATATTATCGGTCCATATTGAACAGCGGATATAGGTTTTTATTTAAAAAAAAACCGATATCTGACCCGATGTTCTAGGTGCAAAAACAACTAGTATATTTACAATATCAAAAGTTATCAATGTTATCACTCGTTTGATGCACGTTTCATTGTTAGTTATTAACAATTAGATCAAACAATATTTTAGGCTACAGTCAATATATAGTTCGGATCAAATAACTTTGATAGTAGGTAAATGGTTACTAGTTAAATTTGATTTTTAATTTCAAATAATGGCTCAACGTTTCATATCGGTTACAAATATTATAATACTAAAATAATATATATTTAAATGGTAAAAATTACCTAAAAATATAAAATTGATTAATAGATTGTCTATCGTCAAACAAATTTAAGTATTTAATAAGCATCAAATTGCTTTTCTACTACTACCAAAAAATAATAATACAATATTTTTAGGACGACATTTTCAGCCAATTTATTCGAAATTTCTAGTTTTGCCTATGATATCCCAATAAAATAGTCAAATATGAAAATATTAAATTTAAACGTATTTTGTTGCACGATAAAAGTATTATAAAGTAAATCTAAACAATTTATACATCTAACCGAGTACATTTTATGAAGACGATGATGTTGCAAATTCTAATAATAATATTATTGGAGTCTGGTAGTGATTATCGCAGTATAGACACATAAATAATTTTCAACATATAATATTGTGAAATATAAAATTATGTTTTTCTGTTCGGTTTTTTTGCGCACCGTTGTCAGTCTTTGATTTAAAATAAGTCTATCGATTTTAATTTTATGTCTATTCATAAATATGTAGTATACCTACATTTTATTTATTTTAAATCACTGATTTTTAACATGATTACTGCAAACCAAATACCAAATGAATGATTCGAAATAATATTGAACAAAAACGCACAGGGTGATATAATATATTATTACAGTACACATCAAACATAATTTATTTTTTGCGCGTGCGTATCAAAAAATATATATCATTTTTGACAAAAAAAAAAAAGAGAGAGAGAGAGAGAGAGATATTTAGAACCGATGGTGTTCAGTTTGAAGCGAGAAATTTTCGTGACAAATGGAACGTAGGGTTAAGTGTCGTTTTGACAGCAAACGAACGTGACGGCTTTAAATTATCATGTACGTGTGTGCGCGGTGTGAAAAAGAGAATAATGTAGTAACGAGAGAAGTTGTAATAAAAACTCGTCAAAGTTTTACTCATTAAAAAAATTGATCGACTCTTAGGTGGAGAAAAACAGCTCGACATTCTCGGCTAATGAGAGAGCACGCATGTAACGTATAATAGTAAGTTCTTTCCTATAACTTCCACTCCCCACCCTGATCTGCGTTACCCGTACGTTTCGAAATCATTTTGCACCTATATCATCAATTGGCACATATATTATACCTCCGTAACGATAACGATGGATTTAAAATTAAAACATATAACTTGTGTGCATATTTCTCGGACATGTTTATAATCATTTGATTTGCATAAGAACGTAAATAATAATTTCACGAAATATCCTGCATTTCAATAAATCATTTATTTATTAATTACATTTATCATGAAAATACAAAATCTGTAAGCTATTAGTTGAGAATAGGCGTATACGTGATGGTGGTATAACATGACACAATGGGTGACGTGATTTATGGAACCACCAATTGAAAGTACTTCAGGTCAAGATGTTAAATAAAGTAATTTAAACTTTTAGTATACATTGGAATAAAATAGTCGCCCTTACTCACGTTTTAGAGTGAAATTAAATAATGAAAAATGTTTTTATATTATTTTTTAATAACGTTTATTTTTATTTATTTTTTGGTATACATTAATGCCATAAATATTATTATTTTATTCTCATGTGCGCAATAAAATAAAAAAAATAATAATAGTCATCAAACGGTAATGACTATATATATTTTATATTGTACAATGTGCGACGTTCGTATTTTATCGACTGGATAGCAAATATTATGGAATTTTGTTATTAATAAATCACAAATTTTTTTCACGTGTACATTAAAACACGATGTCGTTTTCCGGAATTTTGTTTTTTCATTGCTTACAGAAAACTAAGTTGAATTATATCGAATATTTTTTTTAAATAATTTTGTGCCTGTCTGAAAGGTTTTTGTGATTTTACTTTATGAGTTTTAAAGCATAAGTTTCAAAAACTGTTTTCAAATTATTGTAGTGTTTTGTTTTTTTTCTTAAATTAACTATTCCACGTTTCCTAACCTCTTTTGTTCATAACTTTTGAATGTTGCATAATATAAAAGGACCGTTTTAATTTTCTAATTAAGTTATTAAAGCTATTTGTCTTCTGAAAAAATCGTGAGTTGTTAAAAAAAAAGTTAACCCAAAGGGGAAGAAAACGACCGACCGTTGCGACGTGTACTAACGTATTATTTCAGTCTGGAAATAAGGTCTGAATAACGACGATGATAGGTATTTTTATACAACGAAAAATTATTATTATTGCATTTGTTACCATCATCATCGTTAGATATTATTATTTAACGGAACATGAATGTAAATACTGTGGATTTAGTGCTAATGCATACATTTCATTGTTTCGTATTCTTGTTGGTTCTAACTACAACAAATTTCAAGTGTTTCATTGGGTACGGCTTTCAGTTTTTATTTTTTTTTAGCCAATCCTAAAATGTGGAAATACGATGGTAATATTATTGAGAACTGCGCTATAACTAGAGATTAAGATGAAACATAACTGAGTTGTTTATATGTGTTGAAAGTTTTGCCATCGCGATTCGGTAAAGAGATGGTTGTAATTTTTTCTTTCTTGGTTGGAACGAAATATTATTCAATTAGCGTTTTATCAAAGGAGATTCTTTCTAAAGTTATTTTCTTGAAAAAAAAAAAAAAAAAAAACTATTCAACTTAGATAGAAAAAAAAAAATGGATAATTTATGTATATATTATACTATACATACAGTTATAATAAAACACTTTATAATGAACGTGTCCCAGGATTCACACCAACTTTTTTGGCGACAACTTGAGTAATCAGTTTTTTGTTGTCATAAATATTAAACGACTTGGCAATGCACCTTTTTGAACATTTGCACTCAGGAACTCCAAATGGCCTCTTGGGTGTCGTAATCCTACATTTTTGTCGTGTATCCGTTGTTTGATCCCCGAGGCCGCCGTTTACGCACAAACCTCCGCTGTGTAGTACGGTGTCGTGTGTACGGAATGTTAACGCGGCATGCTCGTTCGTAAGTTTTTGCTTTATACTTGCGCTTGGAATACGTGTATATTATAATCAAATTTGTTTTAGAGATGAAACTTTCTACATAATATCGTACGTGTGCACGTTTTATGGTAGTGAGAATTTTAGTATTAGAGTTCGGATGCGTTGATATAGGTATTTTTATTTTTAAAATCAATATAACTAAGCGTGTTACTGCAGATATTATGCACCATTGACAATATTTTTATTTTCATTTTTTTTTTTTTTTATTCATCGATAAGAACGTATAATTACATAAGTACATAATAGGAAAAAGTACAACAATTTATCGATTATCCATCTCATTTTAGCCACGCGTGTGTTGGAGGTAATAAGTTAGTGATTTCATGTAATATAGATACACATGATCGATAAAATGTCGTGTTCATGTTTGATCTCGTTAAGTTAAAGTGAACCAGCTCGCTGGTTTCAAGATGTTTTCTATATTTACTAAGACCATGGATTTTTCATTAAAAGTAAAAAATAAAATAACCATTTCAATATATTCTTGCGGTATCTACCAATGCCATAAATATCTATGAAAAAACTCCTCTTAACGCGGGACTCTTATTCACGGAATCACAACAATATATTATATAAATATAGATGATTTAAAATATGTAATTATATAATTATGATTTATAATATGTGATTGTTTAATATATATATATATATATATATAGATATATATTTTTTTTTTCATTTGACAAAAATTCAAATTACAAGAAAATTTAAATTTTTATGCTATTTGCCCTGACGTGCACACGTGGACAAATGGACAATGAGTAAAAATATGATCGCACGAAGTGTTAAAATATAAAAGTAAAACTTTTGTGATAGTAAAACAATTAATTTTCAAAGATGGTTTAGTTTTTTCATCATGATTGAAAGTTTCGTTTTTCACAAACTGGATGGACAAACGTAACTTATGCCCCGATTATACGCCATTCACTTATTCATCATATGCAGATGTGCTTCAATAAGCACAATTTTGTCCAGATTTTATATTTTATTATTGCAGGTATATATTGGAACAATTAATAATAAATATGCACACTGATCGATAATGTATTATGATGTAGCAAAAAAACAGAAGCTTGAGTTAATTTTAGTTGATTGTTTGATTTTCGCTAAAACATCAATAATTAATGACTATGAAATACCAACAAAACAAGCATTCTATATATACCTATAGTTATAAGTTATAACTAGTTGTTTTTTTCTTTTTCTACTGGTCTAATAATTGTTTGCATACGCAATATAACGGTTTGGCGATCACATAAAATGATTATATTATAAAATAATAACTAAAACAGAATAGTAAATTGTTACCGTTGTAGTATATATGTGATAAGAGCTTTCTGATAAGAATAAATTTCTCAAAATGATATCAAAAAAAATAATTTGCGTAAGATTTGAATCATTTGATAACTACAACAGTTATTCGACCACAGTACGATATCTCTAGTTGTTGATACGATTCAATCTCAAATAAATGATTCTGGTGTGCATAATAATACATAGGTAGTAAATATCTGATTCCAACCATAGGATTTTGAACTCATGCACGAGAAACTTGAAACTATTATGTTTAGTACATTTATATAATTCCAATGTAAATGAGTGTACCTATGTACAACCGCAGTCCTAAGAAGTAATAATCATTTTTTCCCATCACATAGCGTAACGAGGTTATACAATTTGTTCCAGGTGGCACCGATAAGGTGATCATCAATGTATTTATATTTATTGGTTGAAATCGGTGAATAGTGTTTTCACAAGACGTGATTTTTGACCTTTACGTGACCGATCTAAATCAGGTTTCCGTGTGCTGATTCAGTAGGGGGTAGAGATGAGGATTCGTTAATAATTCTCCGGAAACTACGCGAAATACGTTGTTGTTGGGTTAGTAATCTTTTCGCAAATCGCTGACGCCACGAAGCGATTTGCAGACGAGAAAGCAGAGGTATTAGTGGTGTTAGCCCAACCCCATCTTTGCTGACCGAAAAACTATATATATTATGGACTCGAAACAAGTAATATAATATTGTTATATTCACTGGATCTGAGTATTAATGCTGAGTGACGTCTCATCTCACGTGTTCATGTATTTTTATAGATTACGCATATATGTTTATTGTAAATACCGTTAACAATTGTATATATTAAAATAAATGTTTAAAAATATATATTCGCTTGGAAGTGGAACGCTGTGCTGCTGTGGGACGTTTATTGCTACGCGACAACGTTTTGATTAATTATCTCGCACACGCTTGTGGTCGTAACTCATATTTGGCATTTCGCAAAAGTAGTTCCAAGGTGATTTGAGTGCATACGAAACGAACATTAAAACTAAAACGATCTTTATGATGAGCGAATCAATAGCGATTACGTAGCGGTGCGTTATGTTGTCGAACGCATTTTCACAATCACACATGCATTTTGCGGGCGGCAGTGGTCCCCCGAACAAAACATTGTCGTATACGTGAATAAAATATATAATATCAATATATTGTATATATATTTTTTTTTTATTAGAAATAAGACTTTAACATCGTGGGTTATTAGCCTAACGTACATTAAATATAAAAAGAGATAGAACAAAAAAAGAAAAAAAAGATAACAAATTATGTTGTAACAATAAATTGATGGTTACATACGTGTTTAAAATTGTTAAAATGAATTAATAAGTTGTATTTTATTTAAGAATTTAATGATTTTGGTGCTATTATTTTCATTGAGGGCTTCTTCCATACTCGGTGGTATTTTTAGATTTATTTTTGTGTCCTGGTACTTTGTACAGTCTTGGATGATGTGTTAGATTGAAAGATAAGTGTGGCATTCATCACAGGGGGGTGGAGGGTTTTTGCTGATGAGAAAAGAATGCGTTAGGAATGAGTGTCCGAATTTGCATCTTGCGATGACAACTTCCTGTCTTCTATTGCAGTGGTGGGGGTAAGTATTTCTTTTACGTCTTTTTTAGTAGATTTAAGTTTATTAGAGGGGGGAGAATGATATCCCAATAATTTTGCCATCTAGAATAGGTTTTATGTTTGATGGATGATTTGATATCATTTGTAGGTAAGTCGGAGATTGTTGAATGGGGCATAATTC
The DNA here is from genome assembly GCA_025469195.1 of Chaitophorus viminalis. Classification (NCBI taxonomy): domain Eukaryota; kingdom Metazoa; phylum Arthropoda; class Insecta; order Hemiptera; family Aphididae; genus Chaitophorus; species Chaitophorus viminalis. The sequence continues at coordinate 25,897 of JAIPRK010001195.1, forward strand.
TTATTGCAAGATCAGCTGCTTTATCAGAAATTTCGTTGCCGGTTATACCTATGTATAACATAAGTACCCACATAAGTTCGATATTTGGAATCGATTTTAATATATTTTGGATATTTTGAGTAAATTAATTTAAGATTTCAAAGCCGACGGATTTGAACGGATTTGGATGCATCAGTATATATTTTGGTGAAGAACTGGTATTTTTTTTGTATAATTTCATAGAATTTTGAGGTGATAATATTTGGATTTGTGTCATGTTTGCTATGTTGTAGAAGTTTAGTATTGATTTTGATTTACCAAAGCCAAGTGGGATGGTTTGGGTATGTTAATTTGTTTTTTACAGATATATATATATATATATATATATTGAGTTTGTTGACCAGTTGGGTGAAAATGTTATCTTATGATGGTATGGGATTTTTTATTGGGACCGTTCTGTTTGTGATTTTGTTATTGAAGAAGTTGATGTATCCTATGTGGTGTAGAGTGTTTTTTCTTTTTATTACGTAGTTTAAGAGTTCTTTTTCTCTGAGTAATTTGAGGGGAAGTTCTCCAGCGTAACATAGAATGCTGTCGGTGGGGCTGGTCCTAAAAGCTCCAGTTGATAAACGAATTCCCTCGTTATGGATTGGGTCTAATATTTTTAGAAGGTTTTCTTTGACCGTAATATAAATTTGGGAGCCATATTGTAATTGTGATAATATAAGAGATTTATAAACTATATATTGTATATTATATAGGTACCATGAAACTATTCACGACGACATTCAGGGAACCAGTAGGTATAAATTGTTTTACCTAACAACCGATACTCATTATACTGTTATAACATACATTTAAAAAAATTCAATGGTATAATATTACCCTACGAATTTAATATAACTATGACGCGTGTAATATATTTTCATCGCTAAATCGTGACTTGAATCCAGAAAAAAGTAAACTGATAGTCGTCGTCGTCGTCGTTGTCGTCAAGTGTCCACACTATTGTACATTATTTCTATTATATACATACAGTCAAAATCATGCAGTTTCTGCTTTCATTACATTATATACTTAGGAGGTGTACTTTTCTCGCTTGTACTTTTATTCACTCGACACTGATGTGTGATATCCAGCGTGACATTATCCGCTACGGACAACAATTGAGCATGCCGTATCCCCATGTCATTATAAACGATTTCAACTACAATAATAATAAACGATAAACACGCACGTTTTTATGTTTTTAAAAATATTGTTTTTTCTGCCTTTTTCGATCATCGAGAACATAATACTATACCAACGATATACGTTTTCATCACGCAGTCCGTAGTACGTCTATCCATGTATAAATGTATTACATTTTTAAATTGTTGTCGTTTACGCAAGTCAATACGAATGTATATATGATATACTTATAATATCATGAATATTGTGCTCCGACGGTATATTTATCTCATTATAGACTTACTGAAAAACCATATTTGCGTTTCACTTGTTTTCCGGATTTTCACATACACTTTATAACAAACATCTGATATAATATTATCTCACGGTATTGCGGAAACGTTACGTCAGACTGTACTACGTGATGAATGAATTTGTTCGCTATCGATTTCCAATGAAATCCGGCCGTGTATAGAGAAGTCTCCCATGTAATAGATCAAATTTACTGAGCGTAGCCAATCAGAAAATCGGTATTTTCGCTCTTTCTTCGGTACCGAATTCGGCGTTGTTTGCTACTCGAGACGTAAGATGAGAACTGCGGTCTGCACATTAGGTAGATATCCCATTTACAGTGTACATCGAACTATCGCAAAGATTAAAGTGGGATTAATTTTAAAGCCACTAAGTTCAATATAAATAGTATGCAAGCTCGTATAAGTTATACCATTCTAAGCACTGACCTTTTCAGTCCTCGTGCTGAATATTTAATCGTTAAAAATCAAACAGTTTTTTTTTTTTTTTTTTGTCTTGGCCATTATTCAATATTGACAGTACTAAAACTGTGAAGCGACTTGCATTAAATTCAGGGCTTAAAATTAAATACGATAAATTATAATAGTGTATACACACCATGCGATCCATTATTAAAAGTTTTTAACTGATTTAATTTTAATTCATAACAAAACTAATAATAAGTACTTTATTGCATACGAGCGATTACAATTCATGCGGTAGGGATAAAATGTATTTTATATTTATTCAATATTGTACGATAATATTATAAAAATTGTTATGCTATTTATTGGATATACAGCGAGCCATGGCCAACAAATCTAATAGACGTATAAAATGTATGATTACGTTTTAATTATTTAGAAATTATACACTTATACTTGGAAAAAACAAAATAGGATAACTTACATTAAAACCTCATTGTTGTTCGTTCCAAACTAAACATTTTGAAAATCGTAATAAATAAACTTTTTTTTCCACATTGATCTAGTTTAGCTAAATTAATAAAATGTACGAAATAAATTAAAAATAAACTAATTTTGCAACAACCATAGCATTTTTACTTCTACAAATAGGTATTATCAAAGAATCAAAGAAAAAAAAAATTAAAATGTGTTTTTGTGATTATATCCAAAATGAAATGTTCACGAATTCCAGAAAGAATACCTGAAATTAAAAATTTCAAATCTTAAATGAATACAAGTAAAGTCGAGTAATATAATTCCAGTACAGTGTATACAATTATTTATTAATTTTTAAGACTAACTTTTTAGTGAAAAATGTTTATAAAGTTTTCAGTGTACAATGAATTAATAAATATACATGTACCATTGTTAAACATAAACAAGAAAATGTTTTTGTTAAATCGAAATACAAATGCATGAGATTCCGTCTTGATCACCCATACGTTTATGATATTGTTGTAAAATGAGTGTATATTCATTAAATTTCGATCAGAAATGTAATTTGAATCAGATGTCCATTAAACACGAGGCTGATCGCTGAGAAAGACTGTAATATTTTCGAAATAAAACAATACAATATACATCAATAAATCAACTTTTTTATCGTTCTCAATTAATCCTACGGTTCTGCAATCAATTTTTTCAGAAGTTGATCTTATATAGCACACATACCATAATATTATACAAGTCCGTATAATGGCGTATAATAGTCTCTGACCATTGCTTTCGACTGCTGCTGTTTCCGTCTCCGGTTTTCAACTACAATAGAACCCACCGTCGTAGATATAAGGGGGGAGTCAATACCTGCTTCTGGCAACGTCTTATGTCTATAATACAGTGGTTGTCAAAATGGCGTTTTTAGACACGACACGCCACGTGCTCTTCGCAACATATATTTACGGCCCACGTCTCGGCCATAGACGAATTTTTATAATTTCATTTATTCTCGATTAGTTATTCAATTTCTTCAAAGGTACCGTGCCACAACTAGAGATAAGACTCGTGGTGCTAGAAAACCACTAACCTATATACATATATATATTTACAATGGAATTCGTATTGATATACCAGACACCATCGTGGTAAAATGCATGTGCAAAACAGGCCACTGCGGGTTCGTCAGCCGCGTCGTAATTATGTCAGAAACAGACTTGATTAGTAGCCGCCGCCGCCACCGCACTTCCGTTATTTGTGCACGGCTATAATTATAATATAGTGATGTTCGACGAAAATGTTCGATTTGTGATTCTGGTATTCTATCAAACATTTCGGTAAAAATTTTCGTTAATTTTCATCAGAATTTTTTACATTTTATTTCACGCAGTACGATATCCGATTTCCAACCGAGTTCACGATTTAAAAGAGAATGTTCCCACCGTGTGCGGGGTGTTGGAAATCCCTGTGTGACTGAATAATTAATTATTTCTAAACGGATTCGAAATGTTTTTGACTCGTTTTACGTCGTCAAGTACGCACAGTACGGTAATTTTCAAATAATGTCACTATATTATAGGTACCCGCATATTGAATAATATTTCTCGGTCGCGATGCACACGTTTTCACGCTACGTAAAAGAACCACTGTTGCCGTCCAAAGGCACAATTTCGGTTCATGAATGTTGAAGCCACGAAGGTGCTATAGCTGTTTGTAAATAAATCCGAAAAACTATAAATAGATAGCCAAATATGGAATACCTTTATATTATAAATTATACCATATCGGAGCAGAGGAAAAATGTTAAAAATAAACTATACACGATTGTTTGAAAACATTAAAATATACTATATGATAAGATGGAAAACAACAAGCTCTTATTGTTTATGGCGTTTATGTAATTACTGGATAATTGAACATACTCAATGTATAAGTATATTATATCTGTTCTTTCAGAGGAACTAAGCTCTTTCAGGTCCCCTTAATCGCGCGTATACCACAACCCGTAAAGTTATATAAAACCAATATATATACTGACTAACGGTAAACTAAGACCCTGCAAAACTGTTATTCTTGGGTCCGTCGGTGGTGCGCATTTTGTTCGCCCGTCCGAACGCGGGTTTTACTCCAACCGTGCGCACAGTTTAGTTAGTTCGTTTACGGGGTGCGAGTGTGCCGTATAAGGTATGAATATTGAATATAATATTATCTTCTACGACCAATAACCACGATCACTGTAGTCATCTCTGTGCGCAATATCGTTTTCTCAGACACAACTGATAGGTTATAAATGTAATAAATATATAAACATATATATATATATATGTGTTATGTATAATATCGCATATTCGATCATCGAGCAGCACGAAGACGAATATTATACAGTACATGCAATCGATTGGTCGGACGTTCAGTTCGGTTATAAATTGCGCGTACCTCTCCAAAATTGGTTTATTTACGACCGGTAGTCAATTCGAACTATTGTTTTATTCAAATATTCCGATACTCATCGCGTACTTATTATTATTTACGCGTATACGTTCATGTCAATTTGTAATCACGAATATCGCTTATGCATTTTTTATTTTTTTACCGTTCAGTTTTTCAACCGTTTTTTGTACACCAGCCACCAGCCGTTATTCATTCGTAACACGCAAATACTATTAGGAAAAATAATAATAATAATAATAATAATAATAACGATACGTATATCTCAACAGAGTATCGTGTCTATTATTACTTTCACGATTTTAATAATAAACTCCTTGTTTCCGCGTTGTTTTCCCTATTACCATCGGAGAAGTGTTTCGTTGTTTTATTACTCTTCAGCGCTACACGCGGCATAGGTAGATTTTTTTTTCATTGTCTTTTTTCTTTTTTTCTGACGTTTCAATAATACAATAAAACAGTAATCGTGCTTCGATGAGCGTGAAGTACTATTACGATAATAAAATAAAAAAATAATCATTTATGAGTTCAAAAATATTACAATAATTGTCATGTTACATAATGTTACATATTATATTGAATATGTATATAAATATATAATATTATAATATTTATAAGAACAACGATTTGTATTTTTTTTTTTTTTTTTCTTTACCAACAAACAGCATTTATTTACTAGATCAATATTTATGTTAACAATATATATATATATAATTTAAAGACCCCATCCTATGTTGGTAAAATAATTTTATTTGTATTGTTTTACCATAATAATTGATTTGAGTTCAAATTTAAAAAAAAAAAAAATACGTAATTTAATGGGTAAAACAACATAATATTGGGTTGATTGAAATATTAAGTTAAGTAAATGTTGTGTAATAACTCACCAACTATATTATGTTTAAATTAATAATTTTATGAAGTCGATCAACTTATTGTAAATTCATGTTTGAATCAAAGTTTTAACGGTTTTGTCATTGCATATATAAATCAGCGTTACAGAGGGCACATAAATTGCTAATTCCTACTGTGTTCGGTTTGTTAAGAAGAGAGACAAAACTTCAAGACAATATTATATAATAATAATGTGCGATATTAATAATGTAGCTTTCATCCTCGCCCACGTATACTCGTGTTTAAATTTAATTTCATTAATTTAGTGAAACATACGCCGTAGCTATTATAGTCCGCGTGTTTGCGTGTATTTTTTTAATGACAATACATTGTTGTGCTGTTTGACTGTAACACGTCTTCTATATTTACATAAACACAAATAGTGACCCGACCGGCGGCGAGGTTCTATTCATACTTCACTAACCATTTTGCTTACAATTCCAGTACAACGGTGTGCGAAATCCCGCGAAAATCTCAAATCCAGTGCTGCATGTGGCATTTATCTTAAATATGGTAGCCTATTATTACGTTGATCGGTGCGCGTGGGGTCAACAATATTATTGTTAATTATCGTTGTGGAAAACACAAGGCTTAGGCGTGTGTTTTTCGTGTCATCGTGGTGGCGAATCAGCAGTGTCCAGCCGCACAGCCGTTACTGCAGTAGTACGTCCGAAGGGACTGCGTGCCAAAAAGTCGAACAAAACACAAAGACCGTGATTGCGTCGTATAATACGCGCACACGTTTCCGTATACTACAGTGTTTCGAGAACGAATATTCATAACAATAAGCCCGTGGCGACCGGAAATCGTTTAGCAGGAGACGTTAACGACTCAGCGCACAACCACGCAATTTAGGTCCGAAGTTCCCTGCGCCCACCCGTTTCGCATCATATTATTATGTTATTAGTTATACCACGTGAATATTGTCTACACGTCGTCGTCGCACGTCTGGTTTTTTATCGTGTTCAGACGCCGGACGCGAGCCAAAATCGTAATTTTTCAAAACCAGTTTATCACCACCGATAAAACGCGCATAAAAGATTTTATATTTTTCCCCCTCACCATGTATATAAATAAATTCACCCTACGCACTTCCGCCCGGACGTCCAAGCCTTTAAGACATTTTTAAAAATCCCTGGCCACCATCCGACTAAACACACATACGTCCCTATTATTATTGTTATTATTATTATTATTATTATTATTATTATTATTATTATTATTATTATTATTATTATTATTACTATTATCGCTACTATTACTATCGTCGTTGTCACCAATATTTTTTCCGCGCGGTACTTTTTCGTTTCCCAATGTCGTAAAATCTAGCTGCAGCTTTGCTCGGTGGTAACAAAAAGCCTTTTCGAACATTATAGAGCGTTTATGACAGCCAAATGATCATCGTTTCTCGTGTCCTCATCGTAACCGAACGTATACATTTCGAGCTATTTGCTTGGCGACCGTATATTTTATCACCTACATCATGACACGGAGTTCAGTTACTTATAACCGAAAATTGTCTCAGCTGAATCTCCGGAAAGAAACGCACTTTAAATATTAAAAAACTATTCTGAACACGGACCTATGAGGCCATTACGAAATGATTTCCCAATGGTGCTTTTAAAACGAGAAGTCGATTTCGTATTGATCCGGTCAAATTACACACATAAATTCCCGGCCGTGATTATATATAGGTACTAATGTACTATAATATGGAGCTGGGTAACGATCATATTTACTACCAATATTTTATCATTCAATGAAGCTAATAACAATAAACTTAAATTATGTCGACGATCGATTTTATCGTTTAAACAATGCCTGTAAACGATATGGATATTAAACATCAAAATTCACCACGTCACCGAATCCAAATAATCTCTTTAAAGAAAACTGCATTGACGTTATTTCATTTTTTTTGTATATAAAATGCATTTCTAAACTTTTAAAAAATTCTTAAATTGTCCGTATAATAGATAAAAAATAAATACAAACGGTAGAGACATTTTTTTTTTTAAATACACGCACCCATCAGAATCAAAAATATTAACTGCGCATATTTGAATTTTAACCCGATTTTGTTTTAAAATTAATTGAAATCCAAGAAATGCATATAGATTATCTACACTGTTAAACAGATTGACTTGGCGCGTTTTACTTCATCTCGGATTTGCATAAAAGTTACAGAACCATTGAATATTATATTATTGTCATGTTACGTGTACAAGTACGATAAACTTAGATAATTTAAGGAAATTCTTGGACTCATATTAAGAAGTAAGGTTAACGTTGGAAAATTAATCTACATTGATCTGAAAGTTGCTATTTCTTCCATTGGCAAGAGAGAAAATCCCCGTAAAGATGAAAGTAATTGGAAAAGCCTAGAAAACAGGATATTGAAATATAATGCTAAATTTACCACTACACCTAAATCATGAGATCCAAGTTTTACTATCCGGAATAATAATCACGTAAGTAATTAACCAAAAAAGTTTTCCTATCACTTAGTTGCTGAACCACGATTATAACACTTCACAACTTTAAGGAAAAAAAAAATTGCGAAATCTCATTTTCTCACAATGAAGTGACAAATAAGTATTAAATAAATATACACAACGTACTTACAAAGTCGATCGTGTTTAAAGTTCTAATACATTTATTTCATTACGTAGTTCAATCTACTACAACGGAATTAACACCCATAAATTATAATTTTATGTGAATAGATTCGAATACCGATAAAATACCTACTGTGATCATGACGTTTCATTTTATTTATAATCACTCATTCGATAACTATTGATCATTTTTAACAAAATATATAACTATATAAGTAAACATTTCTAAACATTTACTGAATTAAATATTGTATAATGTAACGAAAGTCTGCAGTATTCTACCGTGATTATACATGTAAAAGTTATGTTATCAACTATTCAACTATAATACTATACAACAGTTTTAGTGTCATAAAATACATTGTGTATATAATAAAATAATATCTAATAAATGTTATGTAAATATTAATAATATCTTTATTCTTTATGTATCTTTAGATTTTCTGGATGATCTAATAAAATGGGTTTGTTACTTAATCTATCCAAGTGAAAGGTTTTTACATTTCAAAGAATAGATTGCCAATTAATTTAAACTATAAAATTGGTGAGATCATTAAGGGTGTAGTACCTATAAAATTATTGTAAATATACGTATACGATTATTAAAAATAATAACAAAACAGTATTCAGTCTATATAATAGTCGGCACAATAGTGTAGTAGAATAGTATAGTGTAGTACAATAGTAATGACAACGGTTAAACTTATACTACAAAATATTGAATAATCCTTGAAAAAACTCCTATCAGCACCACATATTATATTGTTTAAAATATGTGCAACGGACGTTAGAATAAAAATAATCTGAAAAGTTTTTGCGTTTCAGATTTTGAGTATACGATATCGACGTTATTCACATTCAATATTGCTTTTACTTTACATTTTCATAGTTTTGATGCTCTAGTCTCTTTGAAATTACCGTCACACCTGAAACTACTTGTTTTGACTCTAAGAATTGTTTACGTTTCTTTTCGCATATTGTTCCAGGATCTTACTATTGATAATCCGCAGCCATATGCTGAAAAAGTTTTCATTGTCCTGATAGGGACAAATTACTTTCGCGCAATAAACACGAGACATCTTGTATTGAAAGATCAGATCCGACTAGCCAATATGCACCGTGTTATTTGTATTTCAATTATACATAATTTTATGCGCTTCGGCTCCGTATAATTTGTATAATATATTATACCTTCCTTAATATGTCGTGCTCATATATAAACACAATTGAATTCAATGTAATTTAGCTAAATATATTTTAGTCGATAAACGTGTCTAAAGAAAGAAAAAAAAATCGTGAAAAAATTATTATCGTTTAAAGCATACGGAACGCGGAAGGCATGAGGATACTACGAGGGACCGTTGGGGCGTTAGTCGCTTATCGGCGATGAGAAATCTTAACTTTACAACACGATGCGTGTGAAATCGTGTCCAAGAAGGAGGAGGCCTTGATTATCGTCGAGTACGGTTTTCCGGTACACGGGTTAAAACGTTCTATAAACACGGCAGCGTGAAATTAGTATAGAAAACGCGGGCGGACCGTCAAACGGTCTCGGATGCGTTCAACTCTCACCGGACCAGTCGGCGTGATAGTTTAATACATATTATACAGTGAAATACTTGTGTTGTTATTGTTACCGTTTATCGATTCGGTTGCAACAGTCGCAACGGTCTTTCGAACTTGCGTCGTCGAGGGTAAAAATCCCGACGAAATAATACGTACCGCATGCGCATAGGGAAACACGATTTCGTTTAAACTAAAATAACTATTTTCGATAGCGCGTATAATTACAAGCATTGTATTTAATTATGTATATCTTCAAAGTATACCGACCTGGTTGATTCGAATTATACAGTTGGTATATTACCGTGTGAATACAATTGTTTAGCCTAATACATTTCCACCGGAAAAAGAATATGACTTTATAGTTTATACAAAACCTCTTATTTGTCTCCACAATTCCAATCATAAAACAAACATTACGTGTCATCCATCAACTAGCCATATATTAAAATATATTGCATCTGAATAATTGCACAAAAATGATGAAAAAAAAAATGATTTGGTAGTCACTACTTTTATACTTATCCTCTTATCACTAAGTGATATTACAAATCGCATGTAACTGATATAAATGTAAAATCCGTATAACTCATTGCAGGTGTTAGATAATATATTGGTTTTTGTTTGAATTTATAGTCACCAAATGAATTTTTTTTGTATATGCGGGAAGTAGAAAAACAAAAAAATGGACTAATAATGAACTTTAGTCTCAATCGTTGGTGATGGTTTTAAACGGATTGTGTTTTTCGTATAATTTCAATATTTCGCGGAAAAATAATCTGTCACACACAATTTGAAAGAACCTTCAGTATTACACTCCGTAGTACATATTATATATATATATATAAATATATATATATTTATATAATACTATTTTAATCATATTTCATACCCGTAGAACAGTTGTAGAAAATGAACGAAAAACTTATACAAGTAATATACGTAGGGTTGTAAATTTGAAATATTTCAATGAAATTATGAAAAATATTTTTTTTTCTTTTAAACGTGTTTGTAGATGATTAGAAATAATTATATATTGATAAAACACAGAAAACATTGATTATGAATAACTTATAAATTAGGTATCATTTATCAACTAATGTTTACGGATTAAAAACCCTACCAAGATACTGTTAATGGTCAATTTCAACAGTGAATGAAAAAGTAGTGTATTTTCAGTTATATTTTAAAGTGTATAGTTTAAATTAATAGATTTGTTAAACAACTTTTTAATTATATATGTTGTGTTCATAGAGATGTAAGACAACTAGATAGCGGATTTGCATAATACACTCCCATAGGAACATCGAAGTCTAGTGGTTATTTGCCAAGAGGGAAACGTTTAAAAAATAACTCAATTGATAAGATTATAAGAATATAAGATACCTATACATATTTATATGACATAATAATATAATATATATTACAAATATATACAATAATACAATATACATATTTGATACAATCAATCATGCAATTTTTCTCTGTTGGCATATGGCTGACTTCAATATATCGTCTTTTAGTCGGTTATCTAGGTTTTTTTATGTCTATTGTCTATGTTTGTGTAGTATAATGTATGTAGTATGTAACTATGTTACATATTTTCTTTATTTCATACAATAAACCAAATTTTAAAAATGTTCATTTGGAAATAAAAAAAAATGTTTTTCATGAAATATTTCAAGAAAATAAATTTCATGAAATTTTATACCCTAAATATACATATAGGATTTAATCGCATCGGATTTCTTAGTGTTTTTCACAAATCGTACCTTTCTGCACCCAAAAAGAAATTTTTCTTGTCGTGAATGGTTGTGAAAAACAATGAAGTCAGGAATTCGTTAAAAACCTTAACATATTCGTTTAAATTTCTGTATTGATTTTATGGTGACTTTCTCAAAAAAGAAAACTTGTATGGAACTTTTGTTGCAAGAACTATTCTATACTTATTTCAGTTTTCATACTACAATATTAAGTAAAACTTGTGAGTCTGTATACACACATATATATCTAACGATTTATTTTTCGGTTACAATTGAAGTACGATCTGGAAAGGTAGAAATTTGTTAACTTTTCGAGACTCTCGAATATCGCTATTGTACAAATTGTTCATGTTATAATTTTGGTTTTAACATTTTTGTAAGCTAAGCTATATGTGTATACTGTGTATACAGATTAATAATCTACAACCCATTGGTTAACGTATAAACTATTTTGCACTCAAACGTTTCAGCACCACTCTGGCATTAATCACCGTTCGATATCAGACAAAGAAAAATTAACGATTTACATTATTCATCCACTTCGAACTCGGGATGTGTTAACCAAAAAACGTTAAGTTTCTTAGTATACACAGAACACACTTGAACTGACTAAAATCGAATATTTGCTCTAAAACTTTAGTATTCTATTACACCATTACACGGTCATCTTAATCCTAGTTCCTATAATTACGTCCATATATGGTATTTAAAAAATATTATTGAATATTATGAAGGCTAATACCTACAGTTATTACAAAATCTAATATAAATTATCTTAATCATAATGCAATATAGTATACTGAATATACCATTATAACCATTATAGACGGCACGTCGATAAATATGTTGAATAAAATCCATTTAATGTGGTTTCATGAACAAGAACGACAGTATCAATGTAAAGCAAAATATAGCCAGTATATACCAGCTTTTATCAACTAAATTAGACGAGTCGTTCCCTGGCTGCAGTCTATAGATGCTAAATATGACCAATAAGCCAATTTCCAATATTGATTTTCATAAACCGCAATATAATGTAGTGCAATGAATGAGTATAGGTATACTGCAATATAATCATGGTATCATACCGGGTGTATCTCATAGGATATTGATTTCATCTTTGCGCTTTTATTTTGTTTGGTATTCGCGGATTTGGACTGGCTGTCGGAAGATACGGTATTTTCCGTCTAAACGCAGCAGACAGAGTCATAATTATAAAAATAATATAATGAATAAATTAATATAAGAAAAAATAAAATGAATCGAATCAATAAATAGTCAAATACACATTACTATTTAAAATATTTATGTATCAAAAATATATATAAATAAATAATAGAAATAAATAAAATGATTATATTAAACAATATAATATTTATTCTTTCTTTCTTATACAAATATTATAGTATACGAGTACTGACCATGGGCATTCTTACGAGGGGAATATGGGAGATGGTTTTTTTTATAGATAATAATATGGAGTTTCATGTTTAACTGATAGTTCATGATAATAATTAAACAAGGACATGTAATCAATAAACATTTATTTGACCTGTGATTATAACTTACTTGCAATGTACTTACATGCCCGAGAATCAAGAAAAATGTACGTAATTTTGTAAAACAAAATATAATTTGTTATAATATTATAATTAATGTATGTGATGTTTTTGATAAATGTTCATATATTTTGATATAATTCCCCCCCCCCAACCAACAAAAAGTCCTGAGTACGCACTGACACTTTCGGCACTGACTATTTACAAAATAATATGTAATTTGTTTTATTTTATTGATAACAACAGTAATGAATTGTGTTCGTTCTTACTCACCTTGTGCCGGCGCGTAGACGTTCAAGTACAGGCAGTCCTCGCTCTGGTTCTGCAGGTACGGCAACAGGCGGCGCAGGTACTGCACGCGGCCGTGGGCCATCGTCTTGAGCGCGGCCGTCTCGTTGGACACATCGGGCAACCGTTGCGGGCACACCGGGCCGAACCGGTCGGCCACCTTGACGCCCGACCACAACGACCCGGTGACCGGCGGCATGAACCGCAGCGAGCCGACCGGCGGCGAGGCGTACGGCACGCCGCGGAACACCTCGACCGCGTCCAGCCGTCGGTTGTCGGGCGTCACGATCACGCCGCTCACGTCGCCGTACTTGGTGCGCACCACCCGGCTGGACGTGAGCGCAGCGCTGACGCCGCCGAACACCACCGCCACCAGTAGCCACCACGGCGGCACCATGGTCGCGGACACCACCACCGCAGCCGCCGCGGACGACGACGAACGACGAACGACGACGCCGTGGACGCCGCCGTCGGCCCTCACGCCCGCCGTCGCATGCACACGGCCACTGCCGCCGCCGCAGCTTCCGGACCACCACCCGTCGTTGAACGATGCGACGACGTCACTTCTGCGACGGGGGGAAAAAAAGAAAAACACAAAAAATTAAAATTCAACCATCTTTCGAAATAGTAGCCATTAAAAGAATTTAATAATATATAGTGCACCCGGTTGCAAAAACAATCAGTAATTGATGACTAGGTCGTCGAATTGAAAACAATTCGGCAGTTGCATGAAGGATTTTTAACTTTTATCATAATATCCAATAAATACATATTATTGTGTTATTGGTTCGATACATTTTATATATAGACACGTTTTCGGTTCGATAAAATAATTAAAGCACTTCCATGACTTTATTTGTCTGACAAGATCGAATTATTCTTTGATAATATAATTTTATTAATAATTATTATATCATTGATAACATTCAATGTTTATAATCATTGCACCAAAACTTCAGTTAGAAGCATGGTTTGAGATATACCTATAACCATATACATATCATTATTCGTGATTAGAAGACCTTTAAAATGATTGTGCAACTGTCCAACAATCGAGGGAATCAATAAAGATAATTATTTGATTGCTTATCGTTTGTGCAACCAGGCATAAGTATATTATTTTATACGGTTGATGATTAAAAGTTTTAGTTAATATACAGTAAGCCGTGGTCGAAGAAGAATCAATCGCCTATATTTCCTCTTGATGGTATACCAAAATTCAAATCGATCAATTACGTCCTTTTTCGAAACAAATCGATACACTATTCTATTATATTCCATGTTATTATCATTATACGTTTACTGTCTTACGAACATGTTCCCGTATATTATATTATCTATACTGAATAACGAAACAAGTCGTATGTTTAATAACAAAGTCGGTTGGATCAGTTTATATTTATAATGATAGATTATATGGTAGTAGAACTAATTTTCTTAATATAGTAGGCTTAATTTTTAATTAACAATTTCAAGGCACTTATTATAAACAGTACGCGTTTCATTAAAATATATTAAAAATTATGAAATGTCTATAAAGTGTCAATAAATATATAATTTAGGTATGTACCAGGTAAATATTTCGAATGGCTACGACAATCAAAATAACAATCAAATGAGCAATACCGGGTTTTCAAACTTTTTATGGCATGCCATTTTAAGATATTTTTTTAAATTTTAGTGATCCACAACACATTATTAATATTAATGACCTTTTTTTTTACTGATTCGTTTGAACCTTCATGCACATATTTTCATAAAAATATAATGCAACCCATAGTTTGAAAACTTCTGCTACTAACTTTTTTGCAATTTTTCACTATTTTCCTAAATTACCTACACGAAAAACTGTTGACAAATTCAAAAACTGACTTTCCCAAAACACCAACTAGACAAAATAAATTCTATCAAAAAATGATCAGGTTTACAATAATATCCTATATCGCATTAATTCTTCTGATCGGTCAAAACTGTGTACAGTGTACAAATACCCAGAGATATAAAATAAAAACACATATCATAAAATGAATACATTCCTCGTTTTGCTCGGAATCTAAAATGTCTAATCGATTTAGCGTAATGGAAGTAATAATTATATAACTGTTGACATGGAAACCGTTCCATATCCAGAATCATAATTTCTTTAAGGGTGGACAGAAGTAATATGTGGACGAAGCCATTGAAGATGACAGTCATGTCTACTTCATCGAAAGCGTATTTTATTCATTATAATTCTGAGTTTTGCCGTGCAACAGAATTTTTTTTTTTTATATTATTATATTATACAACATAAAATCAGATATAATGAGTGTTCTGACTTAAAATCGATGATATCGGTTTAATTAATAGTACAATCGAAACAAAAATCGTTTTAACAAGTTGATATTATTTTTTAATTTTTTCCGTACCTCCCAATGTTATTATAAAATACTGCTATTGATACGAATGATACGAAATGTAATTAACAGAATAAATGGATTTTTTTCATCTTAAACTTACGAAAACTGTATTGAAAATGGATTTATTATGGTAAAAGCGTTCTAATCTCGGACGGAGAGAATCAATTTTACTTAAACCACGATCCCCTCCCCCTTTAAAAAAAAAAAATCTTTCTACGTGTCTGGACACGGGTTGCGCTCGACGACTTGAACCCACCATAAACCGACCACCCGCTCACCCGTGCACAATACGCGGTAATATATTGTGAAAAAATCGCGGTTCGCGTGCTACGTGTTCAGGTGCGGACCGAACTTTTTTTACACCGTCGTCGTGTGTACGCGCGAGACGGAAAACATTAATCTCGGAACGGTCCGATCGATCATTCGACACCGTGAATGGATGTCAAATTTTCGCCCTCGGCCGTAGTTGCAGGTGTGTATCCACTTTCGCGGTTCGGAGTGCGCGACACATGCATCAATTCCGGACTCCGAGAGCCCGATACTGCTCTGATCGCGCGCCAATATAACCCATATGGTCGTTGGCTCCGACGTGCGTTCGCCACTATTATTACGACCTGCTCTCTTTTAACTTCCGTTGTTGTCAGCGCGTCCATACTGAACCAAAGCTCCGCCGACTCGGATTTGCAAATAAATTATTATTGTGCCTACGGTATTTTCTATACCCGGGTGAACATGATACAATTGCCCAGGGTCACGAAAGTTTGGCGGTATGGACAGCGTGTGCCATAAGATCACACCAACTTTGTTACACGAAGTGTTTGCGATTTTCAATGCACGTTGTTGTAATTATAATATAGATGGGCAAATTATTATATAATATTTTTTTTTTCTGTAAAACGATATGTCTCATAAAAATCGATAGTAGATCGAAAACTAGATTTTATGTTTCCCTGGCACAAAAGTATAAAAATCGTTTTATCCATGCTTCGTGAACATTTTTGTTTCAGATCATGGTAGAATTTATGAAAAAAAAAAAAAAAAACATTAACCTGTATCCCATCGAAAAATTACGCTCTACTTGAGATTTTCGAGGATAGGTACTATCAATCTTGTGAGAATAGAGCTTAAAGTTAAAATACTTGAGTATTAAAATCAAAGCATTACGAAAGAAATAAAATGCATTGATCTGAACGATGATTAACATTTTACCAATATTTTAATATAAATGGTCCTAAAACCTTTAGAATTAATTAATTATTCAATTTTAGCTTCCGATAGTGATTTTTAAATATATTTTAAATTTTTTTTTATTTATGTGTATAATATATTATTACAGTGTATTATTTTGTATTAAATTTTTATCATGGAGAAAACATAAGCTAGCCGGAATAAAGGGTATATTAAAAAATATTTTAAAACACATGTATGTTCGTTTGTTGAATTAAAAAAAAAAAAAAAGTTGGATTTATTGAAGGCGCGTCAAGACTAAGTCAACGCCCGTCCAAATTGCGCAACGCAAATCCTTTGATCTCAGATGATATACCGATAACTGATAAATAGATGTAAACGTAAGGTTTGAGCATCGAATTGCGCAACGTCCAGACTACCAGAATAACGTCAGAATTCCAAGTATAACTCAAGCATGAACATTACTCCGAGTGAGTCTTCGGAACTTATAAGTGACTTCCAAGAACGTCATATAGGTAAAGAATTCATACCTTAGCATGCATGTGCGTGCGTTATTGTACTCTAAATCGATAGCTTGCGCCTCATAATATGATTTTTACAGAAAACGCCCAAGGTGACAAAATGATGGCAAGAAATCGTGTCGCAAAATTCAGTTTTCAACAGTTTATCGGTTACTATAATATGCTATTATAAAACATATTATTTTGAAATATTATTATATTACATTTTTTTATTTAATTATAATAATATTCATTATTCAATTGAACACCGTTTCATCAATGTAATAGTCTCTCCTTTATATTTTATAAAAAAAGTATACATTCACACATAGTCACGTAGAACAACCTCTTTGTTGTACGATTGAATTACTATAGGTACTGACATGACGTCAGCATATATACCCGGTGAATTTTCAGTTTTGCCGCGCACTGCTTGTCACCGTACAGCACCCGACGCCCAGGAACACAAAACCAATTTGAGAACGCGTAATATGTTCAAAAAAAAAAAAAAAAAAATACAACGCGTACACACGTACGCTTAAAACTTCTAAAGGTTTAGACACTTCGGACGCAAACAAATGTGTTTTGATTAATTTTAATGAACACTGACAATTCCATGATTTAATAATGTTATTATAATCATGGAGAGGGAGCGTAATTTTTTTAGTCTTTTGCCAAAGGTGACAATGAAAGCTGCGCAACAACTGCACTGCTATATTGTAATTCGCTTTCAATACAACACGCGTGTGGAATGTGTATGCGTGTATGTGCGCGTATTTACATGTATGTGTGTGTGTGTGTGTTTATGTATGTGTATGTGTGTATGCCCACAGGTGTGTGAATAGATTGCGATGTTTGAAGGGGAGTCCTAGAAGTCTACTTAATGTTATTAAATAATGAAATTCGATAAACGCTAAATAACGTTTTTATAGGAATGGGGGGGGGCTATTGACATTGTTGAAACTAAGCCCCCAAAGCGTATGATTTATCTTACCGACAATAGCGCATGCTGCAAACGCGGCAAGTTTGGCGACATTGTGTTAGTAGTAGTTGTTAAACGCATTATTTTTTTTATTATGTTCTATTAATATTATATTTATATTACCTGTTATCTGTCGTGAATCGACGCACGTTTAAAAAATAACTTAAGTTCGAAGTAACAATAACGTTTCGCGATGTGATTAATTTCATATAACATTCCGATCGTTGTGCGCGTATTTTACTTTTCGCAATACGGTGCACAAAGTGTATGGACATCATAATAGTCAGGTTAAGTATTTTATATGCGGTGTTAAGAATACACCAACACGACGACGTTTGACAAATGGGGCCCGTTGAACGCAACACGTGTTGGCCTAATGAAATGCGATAAGTGACCTGGTGCGCATATTGCAGCGTATCGACATATTATAAATATTATAACATGATAAACATCGGAAAACAAGAAAAAGAGGGAGGTACGGGCTGAATTAATTCAACTCGCGTTTCCGTGTTATTTGAAATATGGAGTACACGCTCGTGCGGAGATGAATATTAAATAGAAATTTCATTTCCATTTATATACGTATAGGCGAACAATTACTCGGCATGTCATTGAAGACGATATTCATTTAGGCATTCGTGCATACAAACTAAATATTATGTATACGTATAATAGACGAAGAATATTTTATTTGAATTTAATTTAAAAAATGTATAAATGCATAATTATAGTTTATTAATTACGAACAGCCTAGTAGTATATTATACTATATACTATTGGATTTACGAATTTACGTAAATATTATAATTAAATTAATTAAATTAAAATAATTTCAACCTTATAACAAAATAGTACCTACCATAGTATAGGTATAGGTACAATTAAACGGCTTAAAAATTAAAACTTATTTTCTTTCACTGCAACTACATTTTCATAGTGAACAAATATCGATTTAACACGCATTTTCCCTTAACCACAAAACAAACTTCAATTCATGAAATAATGCTTCTTCATAGGAATTTGCTTTTTAAATGTATTGTATTTTATATAAATATTCAGGAAATTCGACGAATAATGTTTCAATTCTGATTAAATACAAAAATTTCACTCGACTATCGTGGGTGTTTTTTATTCATTTATAAAATTGTAATGGTTGCCATAATTTATCCATTAAACTCCTAATCAGTAATGATGTTACGATAGTATAATAATAATTTAGTAACCACGAGAATTCATTATGACCATCAACGCTCAATATTTTTTCAACCCGTCTGCGATGCGTTTGTCAGGGTGGGATTACTCTTATTTTCCTCTGGATAAACAATTGGAGAGAAACTAAACTATTGATGTTTCAACACACACACGAAAAGGTAAAATGTTTAAAACATTTTCAACTCGTTCAGTTTCAAATATATAAAACGCTCAGTTCACTTTAATGTACATTTTCGATGCACAACTTTATCAAGTACATATACGTATAATTGTATAAACAACAAACAATTGCGTCTTGTAGTTACTATTTTAATGTGGTCTTTTCAGGGTTGGACTAGCCCCGAAATGTGTAACGAGAAATTCTATTTTTTGGTGGTCCTGCTTCTTTTGACCAGTTACGTAATTGAACCTAAGAGGACATGCTCTATCATAAAAAAAAAAATGTTAGTTAATAGTGAATTATCTAAATATATAATTTATAAGAAGGAAATAAATATAATCTCCTCCCTTCAATAAAAAAAAAAATATTGTGTTAAGTGTATGACTAGCCTTTGTCACGAGTTATTTATTTTTAAATATAATATAATAAAAAAAACAATTAATATAAATAAATTGTCAAACATTAACATAAAAAATTTCATCAAAGCAGAATACATTAATTAAATAATAAAAAAAAATAATAATTCTTTGTAAAGTTAGGTTATCTATATTTTTAAACAACCAACATTTTTTTGAATACTGAGCTATGTTTTATCACTTCCTCAATAATGTTTTCATGTGTTAATGTTTCCAAAATATCTTTATTTAAATGCATTAACATCCATACATCCAGATTTTCCATCGATAGACGGTTTCTAAGTCGGTTTTTAATAAAACTTAAGGTAGAAAAACTCTTTTCACAGCCTACCTGAGTGCATGATAGTATTAAAATATACATATAGACTAAAAATAAATTGCTATATGCTTTAACATATAATGTATATTTAAACAATACATTAAAACAGCATAGAAAACAATTTAAACACCGTTTATTTGTTTTGCATAGATTTTGTTCAAACTCATTTTCTTGGAAACATTCTAGATCTAATTCTGGAAGTTCATTTTCCTTATCACTTCTATAACTTGCATATACTTCAGGTAAATTTAATTTAAGCTTATACCATTTTTTGGTAGAAATTCTTCCCTTAAAATAGAAATATTTTCTAATCCAAGAACTTTACTAAGTTTTAAAAGAGCAGTTGTGGGCAATGGTTTTGAAAATTGACGAGGATCTAAGCATGTAAAATCTGAACATATTTCAGCATGTTTAGCAAAACGTTGTTCTAGTTTACAAACCACTGTATCCATCGCTGTGTTATGAACATTAAATTTAAAGAAGTTAATAGCAGTTTCATTTTGGTTCTCACCGATCTTACCATCCAATGTTTTTTTTCTTACGTATCCGCACATTTGGCAAATTATCCGGGATCAAATTATTAATTTCATCTTCATTTTCAATTAATTAATTAGTCCATTTTACAAAATTTTTACCTGCCTTTAAAATATTTTCAAAATTTCTTGCTTCTTTTTTTAAAAACTCTAATGTTGAACTGATCACCTATTGAGCTTGTAAAATAAACATTCCATCAGTCTAACCTTGGATCTTTTTCAACCCGACGTATTGCTTCGGAAATTATTCGAATTGTTTACACACAAAACTGCCAAAGGCCACTGTAATCAAACCAAAACGTGTAATTGATATAGTACCATTGAAAATTTTATGTGTAAAATATTATCAAACGCATAGCAATATCGCAGACTTTCTTTTTAGAGAGAATTTCGTTGGTCAGAGTATCGGCCTTATGCGATAAGTTTTAAACTCCAAAAATCTGGTAAAACAAACGAACATGGCTGGAGCGTCAAATGTAAAATGTATCGTTAAAAAGTATAATAGAAAATTAATCGTATAAGTTCAATCTTATTGGTACATTTAAAAGCTAAATTATGTATATAGTATGTATATGGATAAATTCGCACATATGAGCGATTTACTAGGAGTTCATTAAACTTTCAGGTATATGCTACGTTTATCCAATCTTATATCTGATTTTTCAACTTTCCTACGGACCAACATTGTTTTGAATACAATTTATTCCTATACGCCTATAATTTTATAAATATAATAATCATAAACGTATACACGATTAGTGTCGGGTATACACATGTACCACCTGCAGCTTTAAGTTTAATTTGGAAAATTACGCAAAATGTCTGTTATTTTGGGATGACCTATGGCCGCGCCCCATAGCAAAATTAATAGACTTATTAATATATAGATATTAATTATATAGATAAGTAAACATTCCGATTGATAAATATATATCATTTATAGAAAATTAATAATTTTCACTCGGTAGATTTGAAATACCTTAAATTTATCTCATATTAATATGATCTTTATATGATTGTATAGAAGTTATTTCGTTTAACATATTAGATAAAAATGAAACAGTATTTTGCCCATACATTAAAATCATTACAGATATTGATGACATTTCTTGGATAAAATTTGAAATAATAAAAATTATAATTATACTTTAATTAAAAATTAATAAAACGTTTATCCAAAAATTAAATTTTAACAATATTTATATAACTGTTTAAAATGAAAAAAAAAAAAATGTTAAAATAATAGTTTTAACAAAAGTTGGTGTTGGTATGGTTCATACAGAAATGATTTAGAAAAATATAATACTAAATAAATAAATCACGTAATATTAAATAAAACATGCCAATATATCTATAAACAATCGCTTATATCTTAACATGTTTTACTCAATATATTCTAACTTTAATTTATATTCAGACATTCCATTTTATGTTCAGTATGTTGTTTTATACTTGATGTTGAATTTTGTATAAAATCCGTCATAATTATTATTTTGCATTTTTCATTTTAATAATTTATTAAAAGAAAATATGAATGAAAAAAATAAGGAATGTACCACCCGCTTACAATGTTCGTACATGCCTATATGATAATCATAAATAATACATATATAAGATGATGGTCTCTGACTAACTGATTCATCATTGTCTAGCCGGAAGCGCAACTGAAGTTATGACTATACAATTTGGTCAGTAGTCATATAATGTAAATACACACTGAGAAAGATTTTTTCAGGTTTAAAAACTAAGTAGGTTAAATTGGTGTAAAAATGGAAAACGTTATTTCTTGGTTAGATCTTAAAGATGGGGATAGTAATGGTTATAATGGTATTGCAATAATCTAAAGTTAACCTCTTCCTGTAATATAAAAAATTATAAAAACATTGAATCCCGAGACCGGGTTATTTAATGTAATATAATATACTCGTGATAAACACCATTCAAGATACAAAATGCAATGTTATAATTCTTGCCACCGTGGCTGCAAATACCGCAAACCACAACAATATTATGATTTGAGCAGATACCTGTCGCATGTCATCTAATACTTATAAGGAAACTCAAAGACGGTTGATAACAATAATAATTGCTATCGTCGATTCGACTGCAAACTGACGCGAGTACGTAACCGAAATCTAAACACACATATAACCTGTATTTACACTAAAATCAATATAGTGGAAATAATTAATGTGTGTAAAATGTAGTTGCGTCGAAAAAATCTTTCTCTTTCTCTCTCTCTCTCTTGATTTGAAATCCTATTCAAGTCATCTGCTAATCCGGACGAAGAGAAATACAATTTAAGTTCATAAATTATAAAGAAACCTTAAAAATACGGCAAGATTATACGTAGTTAAGCTGATGTAAATCTTGGAAAATCGGACGTTTCGAGGGATATAAAGAAAGAAATTACTTTTTCTATTATTTACCTTTATCACATACGCAGTTCAACTTCAATAGCAGAGAAAATTATAAAACATTATATTATGATTATATATGTAGTACCTACTTGCAAACCCGCCGGCAATTTTTTTTTTTTTGCTTATTTACTCGTTAGATACTTTATCAGGAATTATATCGACTCCAGCCAAAAGGTCTTTTTACCTGTAAGAAACCTATCGATTACGCCGAAAATTTAAATAAATATACATTATAATTTATAAGTAGAACTTATATACTATGTATAATATATATATATATACATATTAACATATGCTATATCCAGCCTGATAGTATAGTGGTACGAATGTAAGTAAAAGGATACAATATAGGTTATATATTATAATAAATAAATAAATAATAGTATATGTCTATGTATATTTATATAACTATATAAGTATATTTTGTACTTTTGTATGAGTGATTTATGTACTATATTATAGTGATGTAAAAAAGTTACAATTTATTACAAATAATAATATATTTAAAAGTATAATGTACATAAAATGTGATAAAATAAAAAATAAAAATAAACGTAAATAAAAATAATTAATTTATAAAATGATTAGGTTTAAGTATATATATTACAATTATTAAATATTATATTTAAGTTTTATAGAACTTGTAATTTTATCATACCAATCTTACACATAGGCGCAATTAAGGGAGGAGTAAAAGGGGCTTAGCACACTAAGTTTTATCCATAGCCCTCTCAGTTGTATTTTAACTTATCAAAATTAAAATTCAGAGGTTAAATTAATATTAATATTATTGTTTATTATTGCCTATTGGTATAAATTATAAACAATGTTGAAAAACCCACAGTTTAAATCTAAAACGACCATTGCATACAAGTATTATAAAACTGACAAAACTGATTTTGATATAGATTGTGAAAAACTTATTTATTCCCATATTTACAAATTATTATAAACAGCTAATATAATAACAGTAAGTTCAGCTACACGTGAACATTCAATTATATCAATGTGATACATCAGA
This sequence comes from Chaitophorus viminalis, assembly GCA_025469195.1. Taxonomy (NCBI): domain Eukaryota; kingdom Metazoa; phylum Arthropoda; class Insecta; order Hemiptera; family Aphididae; genus Chaitophorus; species Chaitophorus viminalis. Next base: position 50,519 of record JAIPRK010001195.1, read on the forward strand.
TTTTAAGTAGTATGTGGTAAGACAGATTTGGTTCGTTATCCACATTAAACATTGAGAGATATAATTACAAGTCAAAGTTAAAAAATAAATAAAAGTTGAAGTGATTATAAATAATTTTTCGAAAAAATACAGGCGTATTGTTCTACATCAATTTAAATTAATAATAGAGTTTTAATATTTTTAGAAAATAAATACTCGGTTTCCAGTAATTGAATAATTTTATTTTAGAAATTTTTATTTCTAAAAATAGAATATCAGCATTAAATTACACTAATATAGGTATATAATATTTTTTAATGTTAAGATTTTATATAAATTTATTTTAATCAGTATTTTTTTTTTATATTCATTATTTTAGTGGTAGGATGGCAGTTCGTACATTATTTTTTACAACATTTGGTAAAATGCAATTTAAATCCGCAATCGGTACTAAAATTCTATTATTTGCTTGTTAATTTTATTGTTATATTAGATGTCTTTTTTTTAAAATCAGATTTTGATTAATATACACCTAGTTAGCAGAAAAAGAATATATATAATTTGTGAAAAAAAATGTTATACATTTCTGCCATATTTCCATAGATTTGTAATAATTTTGGTATTTTTTAGTGTGTGAGAGCATGATTTTTAATTCATCGTTTTATATACATCTATAATCTTACATCGATCCAAATAATTAATACACAAGTTCATAGTTGAGCTAATAATAAAATTTGCCGGAATCACCGAAAGTGAATGTCCGCTGGAAACGATATTAATATGTATTTACCAAATCCGAAAATGTTTTAAAAATATAATAAATTATAATATAATATAATATATGTAATTAATTAATGAGATGAATAATGAATATTCAAGCTATTTACGGTAATCATTTCACCTAACAATGATTATAGTTTTAATCATAATATTTTTAATTACTATCATTATTATCCATGGTTCAGAATACTATTTTAAAGCGTTCATTTTATTCCGTCTAATTGGTAATATGTGGTAAGCTTTTTTTTTTAGAGTAAAAGATGCATCATATTAACTCATCTAGAAATACGTTTTGAATGAAACAAAACTGTACTATAGTGTTTTTTTCCTCGTAGTTTTCATTTCAATGGGGCTTTCGGGATTTTTCGTTGTATGTATACTTAACACATGTTATACGGTCGAATTATAAAGAATTTCTACCATTAATGTACATAATATTACAACGTTTACGTGAAAAAAACGTTAAACGGGAGAAAAAAGGTTGTACTCCCTTAATTTTGATTTTAATTTATTCTGACTATTCATATTAATATACGTTATACGCTTAGAATGATTTAACGTAATTCCTTTTCAGTAAATAAAATTATGATACGCCTTGTGCATATGAAGAAAATAAAAAAGATTCAATAAAAATTTGGTAGACCCTCTGATTTGGCAAGCCTTTAGAAAAAAATCCTTAAACGGTCCATTCACATACATATTAAAAACATTTGAAATTTAGTTTGTATTTATAAATTTTTAATTTACTAAAGTTTACCTCACGTGAATGGTCAATGAAAATATTTATACATATATAGTTTCCATGCAATATGACATATGTACCTATTTTAACACTGATAAGGAATACAGGATGCCAGGATAATTATTTTATAATATACAAAATCGGTTTATTTATTTAGTACATTAAACCAAAAACTAAACTAGGAAAACGTAAAATGAACATATTTCAGAAAAAAAAAAAAACGTAATTTTCAAAGATATAATACAATACTGTAATATATATTTTACAAACTCAACAAATGTTATAACTTATATGTTGAAATAACTATATTGTATCCAAGCATTATTTGAAATTGAATTATACAACTAAACGAAACGGTTCTCGTTAAACATACCTACAATAGGAAAAACTGAAAAATTGTTAAATTTACTTTAATATATTTTACGTAGGCTGTAAAAAAGCTCTTATTATAACTATTAGCTCTTGAGTTTTAAATGATAAGTCGTGGAAGGGGAGGAATTTATATTTTATATCATCATTCATCACATATCTTTTGTGATTTATTTCTGGCTTTAACTTTAAAATTATAAGGTGATATGGTTATTATTAGCTGGGACTGATACTACGAAACGCAAGTTAAAATGAATGTTTTATATAACCCTATTGGATTCAGTAGGAATAATTCATATGATCTAATAATAATTGTAAAATACTTGCAGGTATTCTGAATCACTGAAACGTATCCCAATTCAGATCAAACAAGCTTTATATAGAGTATTTTCAAACAAAATCGATTCAGAAACGTAGAGTGGGTAGTGTGTGTATGCATGAAAATACATGACGATAATAATTAAGATACGCTGTATCGCAGTGTATTCAAAAATTTTGTAATTCAATAACAGTGTAGTCGATTGAGTTCACAAAATATGCGAAATATTATGAAAAACACAAATCCGTAAATGCGCGATGGATTTATTTCCCACTCGATATAATGTATTATGTCACCCGTCAACGATGAAAGTCCAATAATTATTATCAAATTATTTATACTCGTATTTTAACAATCATAAGCATAATATGTATGCACTAGTCGGCTTTTATTAACGAGCAAGAGATACGCTATTATTATATTTGTACTATGGTTGAAATGTATAATTGTTTTTATATTTTATTTATCATTCGGCAGTCGTATACGTATACAATATACGGATAAGAATTATCGTTATAATTGAAATGTCTTTATATATATATATAAATACCCGTTTGGATTAGTGTTATAAGGTTATAACGTTCCTCATACTGTTATGTATCATCTTTTTTTTTTAATAAAATACTCGATGCGCGATTATTCAATTATAAACCTTTGAAATGAAGCAATTATTTAGGGTAGTGGGAACAAGAATAATGTCACTCCAATCTCATTTTAAACTCCACCTTATGCGAATGAAAATCATTTTCTTCTAAGAACCAAATAACGAACGGGGATTGACGTCTTAAAATCGCACCTTGGTACATATGTAAAGGTGTTTGCGAAGAAGAGGTATTTAATCGAAAAATTAAATAGCCGTAAATAAAAATGAAAATATCTGTTTCAGAATGATTTTAATTGCATTAAAACAAAAATGTCAGTCTTAAAATTACAGTATTATATTAATTCATAATGTAATAAATTATAACTGATTGCAATATCATAGTTTATACGACTTTAATGAACAAATCCATTTTTATATTAGAATAACAAATTTAAACTAACCTTTTTTTAGTAAAAACTATTAATGTTTCTATTCGTATTTCTACTTTATTAACGATGTAATTGCATACAAATGATAAAACCCCTCGGTTCGATGAAGTTCCAAAGTATTTGAACACAATACTTTAAATAATTATTTAAAATGTTCAAGGTCTGTTTATTTCAATACCTACTACTTCGCTTGAGTTTTTAGCGAAATTAAAAATCAAATATTTTACGTGAAAAGTCTGGAAAAAAGCGAACAAGCGATCTTTGAACACTCAAAGAAGCACCAGACTCTAAAATAAGGGGAACAACATTCAACTTCTTACGAATAAGAATTTATAGTCTAAGCGACAAAGATAAATTAAAAAATACATGTTAATATATATTGACATTTTCAGAGTAAAGCATAGTGACATTTCAAGATCAGCTAAAAGATTATTTATTTAAATATTAAGAATATTTTCAATGCTAAAAAAAAAAAAATCGAAAACCAGGAAAGAAACTAGGAAAATTTGAAAACATGGTTCAAAAACTATTATAAATCATTAAACATGAATATTTTTTGTGTCTCAATCCAGCTCATGACAATCTAATTTATGACTTATTATCATATTCATTGATTTTTAAAGGAAATATATTAGTTTTTTTTTTTTTTTTTCTATAAGTAAGTTGTATAAATTGTCCGTATTTTATACGGTTCTAGTCTAAGTCCACTATGTAATAAGATTATATTTTAATAAAAAAAAACAAATCCGAGAAAGCTACTACATGTAAGAAATAAAATAAGTAAAAAAAAAAACCGACTTTAACGTTTTTTTCGAGTTCTCCCATCGTTGAAAATCATCCTGAATGAACGGCGTTTTTAATACACACAATGTTCCATACGCTTTCTAGTTTCTACCAAAAGCCTGTGACCCTGAGAGTGGGATGCAGTATCAGCCATTTAAACAGCCAACATACGACTATAATTACATCGATCTGGGTGTGAGTAAGTGCGGCCAAACAACTACATTGCCTGTGGTACTAAAGTTTCAGGGATTTCGGAAATAGCGGTAATGCCGATAATATTATATTAGTTAATATGCTTTAGGATCACTTCAACTGCAAAATTTCGTGGGTGCATTATTTAGATAAGCGCAACGCGACGTTTGATCGTCATCACAATTCTAGGTAGGTCTATACGAGTGGTTGGAAATGTTGAATAAAAATTATAATGTACGGGCTATAATTTTTTGGTCTGGAGTACTATATAGCTAGTGACGCGAAAACTATATTTCATTAGAGGGGGGAGGGCAAGCGTAAAAACCTAATAACTATTTATTTTATATTTATTTGGAATTCATAGAAAATCTTTCTTAATATTTTATTATTTTAATGTTGATATGGATAGTACCTATATTATAATTTAAGAACATTATAAATGTATTAATATAGTTATAGCATAATACAAATATAAGTACATTATATTTATACATTTACATACTGAAACAGAACATAAAACATGTTTACATTATACCTGAAATTATATTCAAAAGTAATATTATTACATACATCCCTTCCATTAAAATGAGTCCAATTTTGATTACGTAAACGTAATATTTACGATTGCATACCCTTTAGTCTTAATGCGGTGGTAGGGGGAACGCAAATTTATACTTTTGCCCTCCCCCTTGGATTATATCTGAGGGGTTAAATTCCCTCTCTGCCCTTCTCTCTCTTCCACGCCAATATATACAGTTACATACATCTGGACGTATGGTGAAACAATTACGTAATTTCGTTAGAAAAACGTGCATTTTCAATCATTATAGAATCAACGGCAATTTAAAACCGTGTACATCGGATGTGACATAATTAAATCCATTGTAATTTATTTACGTGCGCACAATGTACTCCGGTACAACTTTAAATTTTCAAAATATATTTCATTCGATTTATTTACATAGATATATTTTCTACGTTTTTTTTTTTTTTTCAGTCCTATGTAGTGACTCGACAATACACCCGTCGTCTGTCTGTCGGTAGCGGTTAACTCAGATATAAAAGACAGCTTTCTACATCGGTTATTGTAACTTATACTTACTAGAATATACTAACTAAAACAAGGCTAATGAACATTTCAATCTTATCTATATCGTTAATATTGGCATTTACATACGGTATATACGCATACGCAGACATTCGCTTGTGTAGAACATTATATTTTATATGGCATGTGCATTAGATATTCTTGTGCACGTATTATTGTATTTTATTAATTATGTTTACTCTATTTCCATTCATGGTTACCTATAGTTAATTGAAGAATGTCTCTAAGATTGCTGAAACTAATATTTTATTTCATACCTACACATGGAAAGGTTTTTATTTTATTTTTATTAGAAATTGACGATCAATATATACACACTTTGTGCATTTATATTCATTGAGATACACATTGTATACTTTGGTTAAGTTAGTATTATGTAACACGCATTATTTGATAAAGGAGAAACTCATTACTAATAATTCACCTCTGAAAATCGTATTGGTGAAAAAATAATTTAAATAATTGCTTGATAATTTAAAATTAGGCTATTTACAATTTAAAATAAAATATATTTTTTTCAAGGAATTCGTATTGTAGTAAAATAAAATATAGTTAATATTAGGGTGTTACAAGATAATTCGACAAATGCTTTAACTTTTGTTCTATACTTATTATTTTTCATTTTTTTTCGATAAATTATATTGTATTGTACTACATTAAAAATGTAATAAATATTTTTTATTTTTGAAATTAAAATTCTCAAATTACAAATTTTATTCTACCTACTGTTAAAAAAAATCCAAATATTTTTAGAAAAATTTTAATGCTTAAAACTCAAATAAAGGTTATCCGTTAATTTTCAATGATTTTTTTTAAGTTTTTAAGTGAAAAAGTTAACTGCAACATTATTGTATGTCAAATTATTTTATCAGTTTATCACATTATATTGTACGTCACCATTACTTTAGATAAAACCTTATCTATTCTTCATAGAACGTACAAAAGTTTTACACTAATTTTAATTATTAAATTTAAATTTTCAAAAAGTTTAAAAATCTTAATAAATTATTAACCAAACTCTAATTAGAAATTTAAATTCAAAACATTTTTCTAAAAATTCAGTTTACAAAATTGTTGTTTTTTTTATGCTAAAATAAAATTTTAGATTTTAAAATTTAAGTTGGTTCCAAAAATCAAAAAAAAAAAAATTATATTTGAATATGATATTTTTGTAATCCAATAAAAATATAAAAATAAATAATGGATAGAACAAATGTATGGTATTCCATTTTTCGAATCATCCTGAAACACTGTATAAATTAATTAAAGTATACATTATGAATACACGATGAAAAATAATTAATTTAATTAAATCGTTAAAATATATCAATACAGTAATTATCAATATTGTATTTTATTTTAATTAAAATTTTTGAATTGATAATATTCTTCAATTTTATTCTACAGAAAAAAATAGTTTTTATTCCAATGTTTATAGAATAATTGGAACTTTAAATTTTCATGAGGTGATTAGTAATTTGATTTTAAATTCGGAGTTCGATTATACACTCATCCAAATATTTAAGTATAAAATACTATAATGATATACTGAGGTATAAAACAAAATAATTTATTACTTATACCGAATTAGTAAGTAGGAGTACCGAGTACCTATTTATTTGTCTTCTCTAACGAATCCAGTTCAAAAGGTAGGTATACTTAACGGTACGTTTTTCTGACGATAAATTTAAATATACCTTAACACATAAGGATAATGGTTTTTGGAATTTTAAATCAAGAATAAACATGCCACTTGTGAAAAAATAGTTAGTAACATCGTTCAGAAAAATTTTGAATTGAAAATTTCTTAAGAAAAAAAAATAATATAGGATTTTACTACATAACCAAAAATAAAATGTTCTACGTTGTATGATACGATTACCGTATGAAAACCACGTTAGTACAAAAACGTTTAATTAAAATGTATTCAACATGTTTTCAGCATGATGAGTTTGAAATATGGCGTTCAGACGTTTTACTAAATTATGATCACAATATTTTAAGTGGTGTGTTCTAAATTGATGGATTAAAACATTGTTCTACGTTCTACGTGCATACATAGAAAAAACGGATATTCTTATCGGTTGCAATGTTCATTTTTGTATTAGTCGAAACATAATATTACAGTAATGTTGTATGTATAAATGCATTTTTGAACGAGGTTACGAATATTATAGTCGTATACTTTTAAAGGAAGGAATAATTAATATGAGATTTATTGAAAAATATTACAAATACTCGTTCGTCGGTTGACAGCTGATTGATAAAATTATTTTCAACAAACTATAAATCTAATCATACACGTGCAACTCAATGACGTAACAATGCATATTATATACGTTACATAAAATATTGAATATCATACATATTTCTAGTGTACGTACTTCGCTACTATTAAATGGTAATTTTTATTATAATTCTTAAAACTTCTTTTTGGCGCATCGGATATGAATAACGGACATTTCATATAGAAAACACTAATCGGAAAATATATTTACGACTAATATGTCTTAACAGTGGCAAAACGAATTTTCCCAGTTATTTTACATTAGTATTCAATTTTAAGCACTATTTAAGATATTTGATCATCGAATTTCCTATACTTATAATTTATAAATAAAGTTTCTCATTAATTTTAAATGTATACCGGCTTATGTTTGAAAAGCAAAACGTGCCACTAGACTTTATATTTCTATTCGGTAAAAAGTCACGGATTACAGTTTGCCCAGAAGAGATAATATTTGTTTTTATTCTAATAATTCTGTCTCTCTTGATCCATATACTTATTCTTCGCATACCTTTTTAACTGTCTTTCTACGAGTTAATATGTGTCTCACTCACTAGCAAGTGAAAAAAATATACAAAAGCAGCACTATTTAAATGCAAACGCATATAGGTAGCTCGAGAGAAAAAATAAAAATCTTTGAAATCACATGCCCCAGAAGATTTTTAATTGGATTAAATATATCCTAAAAAAAAAAAAATGGGCAAGCGCGTTTAAATATTTTACCTATTTTTTCTCAAAATGTGACTGTCACAACGCACAACAGAGCAACAGAGTAGAGTGGGATTTACGTTCTTAAGTGATCCCGGTAGATTGCCTCACGTCTCACGTCAGCCTCACGACCATATCTGTCTCATAGCTGCGATGGCAAGTCACTCTGTGCACCTGTATCAACGGTAGACGACGGATTTTCCACCGTCGTCGCAGCATGTCCAACCGATGGCGCTTACGACTGGTATGGGGGACGTGTGTCTACACATTCCGCCACCCTGCTAGCAGAACCCATGCGGTTGGCTTCAGTGGGGTTGAACGGTTTAATTGGTAAATTGACCTGAAGTCACTAGCCGCCAGGGGTCTTCGAGCTCTTATGGCACAGGAATCGACATCTTGCGGGTGCTTGTAGTCCTTAGACAATATAGGATATAGGCATAACTCATACCCCATAATAGTGATAGCGCCTAAAATTTTATCTTAGCCCTATGTGACCCTATCATAATTCCTACTTCTGCCTATATTTTTAAAACATCGTTCGGATTTTTATTTACAAAATATTGGAAAAAGATTATTATTATTTTTTTTAATCGTTTTTGGCCAACTTAAATATGAAATTTTAACAATTAGTATTTTAATTACGTTTTTTTTTTTATTAATTTATTAATTTATTAATATATTAATTTTATCTTTATAAATCCTTTACCTATCACTTGTACTGTAAGAAAATCAAACTTGAATTTGGAAATAAAATTAGAATTGATTTTAATCATTTATCGATATTATTTTAAATGGTATTTGTTTTATAATTCATATTTACATAATACACATTGTATAGGTAATAATAAAACATAACTTTAATAGTATATTTATTAACAATATATGTGCTTTTGAGAGGTGTCTCCCACTTAATATCAATATAAAAATTCTAGCGCTGAACTCCCCACTTTCTGAACTTAAAAGTCTATTTACACCTATGAACGACAAGGGGTCGTCCCCAATATGGCTTACCACTCTAGACACCCTAAGCTTCTGCGGTCCGTAACTAGTACTTAGCGCTAATACACGGACCATAGATATAGGTGCGTGGCTTGCGCTCCCACCAAACCCTGGGAAATCCATTGTCACAATAGAGTATACCTATTATGGGAATATGAACCAATTTGTTATTTATAAAAGGTTCTTACTAAAATTCAACAGTTTAATTTAAGAAATAGTTTTATATCATAAGCCAATATTATTTATTGTGAATTATTTAGAACTAAAAACGCCTTACTCCGTTAAAATGTACCAATTCTTTGTTCCCTTTAACCAAATATATATAATCAGTAATCACAATTTGTGAATAATCAAAATACCAAATATTTTTGGTTACTTATAGACTATAATATTATAGTTAACATTACGTTAAATATAATAATAATATCATCAGTCTAATAACCCGTTCACAAAAGTCTCATTAATGGTTTGATACATTAATGAAATGTGTAAATTGTATTTTATACGCATTACGTCATCATATAACACAAAAATAAACGTGAAATTTCGTAAAAAAAAACAGATTAATAACATGGTTACAACAAAACGTTATACCAAAGTAAATATATTATAATATTATATATCTAAAACGTTACCCTTTGCAATATCATCGAGTTTCCTATAACCTTTGTTTACTTAAGTAGCCCGAAAGTAACAAGGCACTTGTATATTATTATTATTATTACATTTCACTTTGAATCCATACATGTTTGTGCTACGTATGTGTATAAAATGGCACACACACACACACACACAACCGCAATTTTATGCAAAACGTACTCAATTTTGCCACTTGGTTACGATCAGTTATGTAAACTAGCCTTTACGTAAGTTATCTCCCTTGCTCATTGTCTCTCTTCATCTCTCCCGCCCTATACAAATATAATATATAATGTGTGTTTAGTGTGTATGAGGACGGGGGCTGTTTATATATAAACATATGTACGTATATATGTGTATATTTGGAGCCTTACACTACTTAATAAGGGTGGTGATCCAAAAGGTTTGTTTGAAATCAATAGGCCCCAACGTTTACATTATCACAGGGCTTAAAAGTTTTTCCGGGTGTCCGATTGAGTTGTGTGTAAAATAAAAAGGAAACGCGACTGAATAATAGAATACTCCCGAGCTCTCAACAACGGCAGTACTGCGTCAACATTTTAACACAACACCCAGTGCTCCGGTCTTATCCGGTAATGGGAGACCAAGTAATTTACATCCGTTTATGAGATTCCCGGTTTTCACAGGTACGAATGAAACGTGTGCGCGCATGACCGAAACATCACTAAAGGTTAAAAATATACAAAAAAGCAACGTGTCTAAAATAAACCAATCACGACATTTTATCAACATTTACCGTTTTAATTCAACAACTGTATATTGAGCTAATTTTAACAATACGCAATCGTATTCAAGTATTATGAAAACTATTTACAAGTTTATCACAGAAGTATACCAACTTAACGTTATGGTATAAAAGAAAAAAACAAAGTATTTATTTTCTACCTCGTTCTCATCACTCGACGTCCGTACTAGATTTTCTACTAAACGTGTAATCTACATATGTATACTTCTACACGTATTGTATAAATCCTATAATGTTCTATATTTGACTTCAAATTGATAAATAAAAATAATATAATGTATCCAAACAGTTAAAAAATATTAATTAGTTAAAATAAATATCGAAATATAAGATAGTATTTTGAAAAATATTTCGATCAATCATCGTTGTTCAGCTACAAATTATTTTTTGAATTTAATGTGTTTATTGAATTATGTAAATACTGGCTACTGTTCAAGAGTATATAAAAGTAAGACGTATACGATTTAATATTATGATATATAATAAAAATAAATAAAAACATACTATCCTCATTAAAAATTTGCTAATAATATTTTTCTCAGCCCAAGTCTAAATACATACAGTAACTTACGAACAATATTACTTTATTATATATAAATGATCAAAATAAGTTTTCATTGTCCATATTGCGTGATAAATTCCGTAGTATTTTCCTCTTCACCAGAAAACAAAATGTATCGACATAGAATAAAGACTATATCTTTTCGACTTAAACCAGTGATATTAAATTCTTATTTTGGTTTTACATCAAAACTGTGATATAAACTAGATAGTTACATATATAATAAAAAACACCTCTGAGGTATCTTTAATGCCTAATAGAATAAGTAATAACATTATATTGTGTAATATTATAAAATAAGTTTATTATTTTATTGGAGAAATAATGAAACTGTGCACATAATTGTCTTTCAAAAGATTTTCAAATTCAACATCATAACAAACCCTACCGAGTAATCGATCCGGCTCTATCTTATAATACCTCAGATTACTTCCCCCTCATAAAAATCTTGGTAGGTAAAAAATTATTTCCTGGGCTGGTTTTGTAAACTTTAGCTGAACCCTGATAATATTACATTACTTACCGACATCTTGAACTACGAGGGAATCGAGAAAAGTTTTTTAAACCCCGGTATCTGAGTCTTGTTCGTATTTTTTCAATAATATTTCTTAAACTATCCAAATATTTTTATTGTTCATAAAGCCATGAAAATATAATCAAATCTGTTTTTTTTTTCATCCGTTCATTCTTATATAATGTAAAAAAAAGGTTTACAGTGTGCTTCTGTGAGGATTTACTAATTGCAATATCTCTTGTAAAAATAAAAATAGTACAGGGATTTTTATAAATTTGCATATTTTTCTGGTTGATAGTATAGTTAAGTGCGAAAAATCGTTTACGAACGTTGAAATTTAAAATTATAAAAACGTTAAAAGCATATTTTTGCATATTTTGATATTTTAAATTTTGGGAAAGTATTTTGATATTTTTACTATATTTGAATATCTTTAAGTATATTAATAAATAAATAATATAATTCCGTTCATATTTTTTGATAATAATATGTTACCAATATTTTAACAATGTAGTTTTATGATTGTATATTTTCAGTACTTCAAAGTCATAATCATATGTTTTTTTTTTTAGTTATTGATCATTATTTTATGAAGTTAATGTCTCATTTTAAAATTTAAATATTAAATAAAACCGATTGTTCATGTATTACGGCATAAGGACTGAGAAGTATTAAAATTATTAAACAAAACAATAAAATTGTTATGTCGTTAAATCATATTGAAAATGATCAACGTGCCTCGTTAATATAAGCACCAACAGTGGTTGAGATTGATTACCGATAACTTATGTATTGTTATATATTTTGATTTACTCACATCTGACGCGGGCGTTAGAAAATCCTGCAATGCAATAAGACGATAAATATAAAACGAAATAAGAATTTTTCAAAACTATGTTAGCCATAAAAAAGAATATATTTGAACTGAAATTTATGGAGAATTTAAGAATGTTTCAAAAAAAACTCTTCTTGCATTTTCTATAAATAAAAATTAAAAAAAAAAAAACCTAATAGATTATAATAACTAATATTCGGAATAAACTTTTAGTTATTGAATTATCTATAGTGAAACTTTTTTTTATATTTTCAAATAATCTAAAATCATTTACGAATGAAATGATTAGCAATAAATACAAATTATTCTTAAAGAATTTCTTTTTCCCTATTTAACCATAATGGGTAACTATAAACTGGTGATAGTACACGGATTCAATGGATTTCAATAAAATTGCAAGTATAACTATTTCAATTTATTTAAAACCTTAATAATAATAATAAAAAAAACTATTTTACTAAAAAAAATTCATTAAAACGAGTGCGCCACTGTCACGATGATGCACATTTAAAAGCCTCGCATACACTAGAATTAACTTAGGTATATATGTACGATTATAATGCCAACAACAGAATATAACGCATTACACTGCTGCAGATGTTATGTTAAAATTAAGAGGAAACGAATGGTAGGAAAACAGAGTTGCGCATATGTGTGTAATTATTTTAGCAGTTTTAATGTTAACACAAAAAGGGAAGGTTCATCATGATTTTGGCATTCATTTTCATCATAAATTAGGTAACATTAGAATATAGAAATATAGTAGACGCCGCTTATAAGACTCACATTAGGACTCATGAGTCTTATAACTGAATTAATCCTATAAGCGAAGTGGGTAAAAACCAAGCAACATTTTTATTAATTACTTACATACATGACATTATATAATATAATGTCATGTATGTAATGTTATGTATGTTATTTAATAATATTATGTAATAATACCGTATCTATAATATAAAATCGTATTATATATAATATTACTAAATAACTTGCCTATATTTTTAACTTTTATTTTATTACTTGAATAGTTTACAAATGAAATCAGTTTTAATATTTACAATTATATAATACATATTATTTATGATTTGTCTTAAACTGTGATTTTAATTAGTTTTTATTATTTTCAATTATTCCGGAAATATATTGCTCGTACTCTTATTGTTTATCAAAATTAGTACCACAGTGATGAACTCAACACGTCTAGAGACTTTCTAACGTTCAACTAGGTGGTCAACTTCCTTCTCGTCACTTTCGTCATTCTCTCTCCTTCATGGTTTCCGATAAAATTGACTGTACATTTATAGTTGATGGCGCGATTCAACACTAGCAATAAGTAAATATCCAACACAAAAGTTTATTTTCTACAACTGTTCGTATGAAATGGTTAGTCTTATGACTGAATTTTTTATATTGTATTTGAATACATCCGTACCGTTTCAGGCGATATTGAGTCTAATAAGCGACTGAACCTAATACCCGTTAGTCTTAGAAGTGGCGTCCACTGTATTATGTCAATCCTCGGGAGACCATATATATTGTAATTTTTATACGTGCGACGATGATATAATATTATAGTGTTCCCCATTTAATGCGCGGTCGAGGTGTTTTCGTCTCGGCTCGTTATTTGCTCACGGCACCGTTGTCTGCGCTCACGAAGACCGGCCTCGAACTATGGTTATGATATCCTGAAGTTTCGGCAAAAACTTTCATCCCGGTCAGGTGGCATTAGCGCCAAACAACTCGGGTGGTGTCTCATATTCAGGCACAAATGACCTGTGTAAACTCTTCAGGCACGTGGCGGCGTTAATTACTTTTGCAAACTTTCACCTGTGTACTTTATGCAAATCTGCAGTACGTCCAGGACGTTCGGGGGAACTCGGTGAACGGGGGAAATTCTACAGCGGTGGTGGTAAGGGGGACGGGGCTTTGGATTCGGTTCGCCTTACGTATTAGGCATAAAGCGTGCGCGACATGTCTTTTACGGCCCGTGCAGGTCCTTTGCAGGCGACTATCATCGCGCGCACCGATGACGTAACACGGCCGCCGAGAAAACGATCAGTACGAGCCAAGTATAACCTGGGATTATGGCTAGGGCAACGTGAGGGGGACTCAGTCCCTTAAGACCTTTTACAGCACTTGAAAATCTCTCCATTCTTTAACGTTTCTCCAAAAACTGAAACTGAAACGCTCGACTGTATTTGATCATATTTAATTATAATAATCCGTAATAAATATAAATAAATAAATAAATAAACAACCAATCAGTTAGACGTATCAATGTTATTATAGTAGAAATTTTCTTAGATTTTATAATATTAGTATCTTTATTATCGGCCAGCGGCGGTCAAACGTATAGCTGATAGATTCGAGTAACAGCGTTGTACGAACGATATTACCAACTCGTATAATATTTGAGTCGCATTAAAATATGAATTATACATTATAGATTATACCTAAATTATCAGTAATCATATGGATACGTAGATGGAACGTTGGAGATGGTGTAGGGATCGTATTCCCCGAAAAATGTTTGCCACTTCAAGCTCTAGGTAGCGGCAGAAAAAGCAATACTACTATATCAGCAACCTCGTTTTTAAACCGAGAAAAAATGTTTAAAACTCCTTACGTAGGAATGGTTTAACGAAAAATGCTCGCCCGTGTAAATATTCCGGTTGAACAATTTACATATATTATTACACGTGCACATCATTATTCATATAAATATGCGTGTGCGTGTATGTACACATAAAACGTAATGTGTAAAATAAGAATACTAAACCGGACTTAAATAATGTAATGAACTTAAATTTTTCATTTCAAACGTGTAATTGATACTCAAATATTAAACCCGACCCCATAACGATTATAATTCAAACCCGGCATTTGAATACATTACCTACGTTGAACATGGGGATACTGACGGTCTACCTGTTCCGAATGCATAACGTCCACACAAAGTTCGAAAACCACAAATCTGAAAAAATCTGTACCGAACCGTATTCGACATAATGCCGGCCGATCAAATATTTAAATTGTCAACCGACGGCCGCATGCGAAACGATTAACGGGATGCGATCTAAAATTCGGTTTGATCGATGCGCCTCTG
Organism: Chaitophorus viminalis; assembly: GCA_025469195.1. Taxonomy (NCBI): domain Eukaryota; kingdom Metazoa; phylum Arthropoda; class Insecta; order Hemiptera; family Aphididae; genus Chaitophorus; species Chaitophorus viminalis. The sequence continues at coordinate 66,242 of JAIPRK010001195.1, forward strand.
TCACCGAGTTATCATGTATATTGTTACGACGTCTTGATGGTGTATCGCAGGAGTTGGCGAACTTTCGCAAGACTGAAAGCTGCGCACCATTTTTGGAACAGCTGTGCCGTGCGTTGATTTGGAGGAAATCCGCCAACGCAACACGCGTAGCCGACCGTGTATTATACATTTATAACGCTAGTTACCGTGTTTAGTAAGGTATGGGCTGTTGAATTGTTTATGTGTAAAATATTAAATAGCGAGACGTAGCTGGATGTACTACCATCCGTGTAAAAATCAAACAACCGAAAAATCTAACGTAATTAAATTCTGTATGCTAATTAATAATGTGTATACTCTGTACATGTATGACTATTTAATATGCATAAGTGTATATTATATGTATAAGAAAAGGAAAAAAAAAACAAGGTTTGTTTTGCCAAAAAGGTTTTGAAGGTAAGTTAATTTAAAACAGCGACCGAAAAAGTACACGTACATGCATTTTAACGTGGGTAGATTCTGGATATTATAATATTATAATTATACTTAAACTTTGTAAACCACTAACTCGGTGTACGAAAAATTAGAATAAGAGATGTTCAGTTGCCTAGGGAAATGAGAGGTGCTACAAGAATTGTGTGTTTTCAAATACACGCGTTGTACATTGTTTTAGCGCTACATTTCAATGAAATGAGATCTTATCTCCGGAACTTCTACTATTCCAGGTTAATAACGAGATTAAAGGATTGAAGCAATATTTGCCGAATATTAGGCACAAGAGCAAATTTAGTAATAAGTATATTGCCTCGTGTAAACTCTCTTTGTATTACTTATACAGTATTATATAACTACTCTGCGACTACAACTACTATTACTACTCTACTACTACTCTATTTGAATCTTAAAAATAAATAAGACCCTATTTATCATAACACTGTTTCCTTCCCCGGTAATTACTGTTTAAAATGTAAATGTTGCACGGATGGTTTGCATAACATAACATATTGAGTTTTCATTACTTCTTGTTCGTTACAAACATTCTAATATTGATTCATGATTAAGTATATAACCAATTGGAAAATAAAATAAATACACCTTTTAAAGAAAAGTCATTATACGAAGATGGTGAAATAGCAAAAAAAAATTAATTATAAATCATTGTAATCCATAGAATAAAGACGATATTGTTTTATAAGAGCTATTGAAAACTATATTATCATGTCTAAAATGTAAAATCTAATATCAATCTATCAAATAAACATCATTAATCTCTTTTTTTTATAAATACCTATTGAATACTTGGGAAAAATCAATAATTGTTTTATTAAAAGTAACAAGCTTAACAATAGCCTTGTTGTGAAAGGCATTAAAGCAAAATATATTACACAAAACACTTATAATATTATAGCAACTGATTAAAAACATTTTAATAGGTTAAGTTTAAACATTTAATTATATTATTAAATAATAAATAAGTACCATAATTTATTAAAAAAAAAAAAAAAAAATAAGAGAGAGGGAGAGAAGACAAGTTAATTATTAGTTATTACTGGTATACTTTGTAGCGTATTTACTCTTTATTTTTTTTAATTTTATATTACTCGCATAATTTATAATGAACATCATAGTCGTAAACCTCGAGGGAAAGTTATAATTTTTAACCATTAACAATTTCAGAGCCTCAAAAATTTAAAAATATTTAATAATGTAATACCTAAAAGTTGATTGTTTGCATCACTAAATATTATTCTTAGAGAGAAAAAGCAATGCAGAACAATATTAACTGCTGAAGTTATATATAACGAATAAGAATTATTTACGATTGATAATAATTGTAACTAATTGTAACTATTGACGATTTTTTTTATGCAGTTCTCATAAAATGGCACGAATTCAAAACGAAAACTAGAGTATCCTAACAATAATTGGAAACGTGTGTTGAGCTAGCTCAGATTTTATAATTACTGACAGATGGCAGCGACTATTTTAAAGAGCAATTTATATTTTTTAAACCAATTGTCATGACATGCACAATATCACAAAATGGTTTCTAAAAACGTAAAAATGCTCCAACCACGTTCGCGGACCCAAATAAATTAACCTCACTGCATTATTAATCTCTATCTGCTAAAGTCTAGCACATATATTTTCTATTCTAAAAACAAATTATTGTCTGGGACATTTTATGTATTTTCAGGTTTATTTTATCCGAATTATAATCTGAGACCAATATTTTATTCGCTATACATGATGTTTAAATTATATGTTTGGATTGTTCGGTACAATATTTTTTTGAGTTTTTAAGCGTACTTTTATGGGTATAACGTAATGTTAAGTTTAACTGACATGAATTATAATCGGTTTACACGATATATACACGTAATATAGCCCAATAAAAAAATTTTAAATGTAGTATACAATTGTCTATATATATATATAAAAAAAAAAAAATAGTAATAATAAAATATTATACTTTATAAAGTGATTTTCGCATATCTAATACTCGCTAAGTTTCACGTATTATTTTAATATTAACATTGAAATATTGATAACAATATAATATTTTATGCCCTAGAAAACCGTACTAGTAAACATGTTTAATTGATTGTAAGAGATCAATTTGTGTCTTCCTACACTCTGGTGCAATGCGATAAAAATAACATACTTTTGTACTACGCCAGCTATAATAATAATAATAATAATAATAATAATAATAATAATAATATTTATTTTTACTACAACAAAATATACAGTAAAGAGAGCATATTAAATGAACAAGTTGTAAGCTGATAACATAATCATAAAATTCTTGAATATAGATAAACTGAGTTCATAATAAAATTGCATTAATAAGAAAAATGTGTAAGCATTATATGAAACAGAGAAAAAAATAGTATTAAAATAAAAATAATAATAAAATTGTATTTATACAATTCTTATACCTAAGTAGTTGTTAAAGTCGTCAAAATCGACTAAATTAATATTATAAAAATTATATTTAATATATAATAAAAAAATACCTCGAAATATTAAACTTTGAGTTCTGAAATGAGTACGATTAAAAATTTAAATTAAATTACAATTAAAAATTCTTGTATTGTAACAATTTAAAAACTGAAATATACTTAAATTAACTTTAAACATATACAATATGGTTCAATGGCTGAATAAGAATATGAACATAAAGCTTTGAAAAATTTAATTTGTAGAATACGATTTTGATTTGTTAAGATTTATTTTAATTAGTAAATTAATAGTAGTTAATGATACATTTATGAGTAAAATTCGCACAGCCCCACACTGAAATACCATAAGAGAAAACTGATTGTGCTAAATAAATACCACTAAAAGTTTTAAAATTTATAACATGTTTTTAAATAGACGAAACTTAAATATGATATTCTTATAAGGCTATCTGATTAAAAAATATTGAATTATTTATGCGATAATTAATATTCAAATGAACCATCTTCATTTTTCAAAATTATTTGTAAAAATATCATCAAAAATAGTTTTAACAACATTAGTATAAATATTGATTTAAATCGTTTAAAAGAAACCAGTTTTATCAGTTAAAAGACTATTAAAAGAATTATTATTTTCAATGCAAAATATTGATTCCTTTTTTTTTTTTTCGTAGAATAAGTAGCTTTTTTCATTAATTTTTAGGATCTTTTAATATTGTTCGTAGTTAAAATAAATTGATTACTGCAAAGTAGTCTCTGAACTTTTATATTAATAATTTAAGTAAATTTATATATTTATTATAATATTTTTTTAGTTTAAGAGTGAATTACATTTTTTTATATATAATTTATATCAATTGTAAATCGAAAAAAAAAGTCTGTTATATAGTGTTAAGTAATAATAACAGATTAGCACTAAATTAGCAATTCATAAATAAGCAATAGATCGTATAAGCTATTGACCAACAGGATAAACATAGTCCTAAGTCAATAAGACATTACCTTAGTAAGTAAGTTTAAGTAGAGTTGTGACAACTAGACCAAAAATGTAAAACACGATTATAAAAGAAAGAAGACTGAAAAATATACGGGTCTTTTATGGCGTGGTGGTCATGTGACTCAATTGTCAATTGGGCATTTTTGTAGTTTACAAGTGTTACCTTTTTTGAGTTGTGTGCTTGTGTCTATACATACGACCTCAATCGGTGAATACGACAGTAAAGTTAGTAACCCAACTTTCTAGTTTCTTAAAACTTTTTAATTTATTTTTAGAAAAAATAGTTAAAGGCACAATTAATGAATTCGTTAATTTCGTTATTAAATGTATCATTTAAAATATCAATATCAAAGTCCAGTAAGAAGTTAAGCCAATTAAAAGATAATAGTAATTTATTTACACGAGAAAAATGTATAATTTTTTTAGTGTTAATTAATGAATCATTATCGGTATTATTTTTATAATATTATTTTCTTCGTTAATACTTATAGCTAAACTATAATTATCTGTGACATCAGTTTTAATAACATTTGAGGTTCAATAGGAAAATGTATTATTTGTAAAAATATGCTCCAATCATAAACTTGAAACATGAGTTACTCTTGTATAATTGTTAATATACCATATAAAATAAATAAAGCAAAGAAACATCACTTAGATTTTTCATAATATTAATGTTAATATCACCACAAATAAGAAATTTGTATTATTTTGGAATACTAGACAAATAATTACCTAAACTAGCCAGAAAACTACTAATAACTAAGGAAGAATATCTATTACTTGATAAACTAGTGGGTTATAATTATAAGTTAATTCTGAATTGTTACAGGTAGGTTTTAAGTTTAACATAGCGTATTAATGACTAATTTACTATCTTTTATAAAAATTAAGATACCATCATTACCATTCACGTGGTTTAGAACACCTAAAGAATGGAAAGTTTTATGACCATCCATATGAATATTTAAGTCATAAATAACCCAGATTTTAGTTAGAACTATTACATCAAACTTATGAGAGATAGTACTTGAGAATAATAAAAGTTCATTAATATAGAAAGTAATATTACGAATATCATAACAGAAAATATAAACACCATTATTATACAAATTAATATCAGATAAATGATTAAAAGTATTAACAGAGACCTTATCATTAATAAATTATTTTAAAATAATTTTTGATTTAAACAACATTAGAAGATAAATTATTTATAAGAATAAAATTTAATATGAAAAATAGAGAAGAAAGAAATAAAATAATAAAATAAATAATTATAATTATTGCTTACTTGTTTTTAAATTTTCTTATGCAAATAACTTTCACTTAATTAATTTTATACTTAATAATATAATCTAATACCATGATAACTTTCAATGTTGTAGTTAGTTTTTTTTTTTTTTTTTTTAATCACGGAACATTTTGCATAAATTCAAACAGATTTAACAAACACAAACAATGTATAACGGTCGCTAATATATCATATTATTATGTTTTTCCCACTTTCAGCAGCCATTAAGATCGAAACACTGCTAGAAACTGAATATTATAAATCATCATGTACGTAATATTTATATTATAAAATGTCTATATATCAAATTACGCAATTTTATCAACCGTAACTTAACAGAACATCGTCTCCGCGCTGTTAAATAACTTGCTAAAATACATGATGTAGTGTGTACAGTAAAGTATTATTACTCGTATTATTATTGTTTGCTTATGCGAAATACTAAATTAATAATTAAACTTTTGCTATAATATCTAATATAGTAGCGCGGTTATTTTTATTGAGCGTTTGTTGAATTTTCCTTTGAAAAATTAACGTTGAAAAAAAATGGTTTCTATATATGTATTATTACTATATTGTTATTACCGCTACTGTGTATTAACTATTTATTCATTTGTCCACGTACTAAATTGTAGTGCGGTCGTTTTGTTTCCTTTTTGACAAGTATTTGTGGTTTTCAAAACTTTTGCACTTCCGGAAAGAAAATAAACGACCTACGCATAACGCATGACATGTTGATTGATGGTCAACGGAAAAATCGGACAGAAAGTTAAATCCACTACAATCGAAATTCTCTATGCAGAAAATTGTTCACGTCGAATTTTCGTCCACGCAAACGACGAGCGGTCGTTTCCACTACACCAAAGCTGCCCAAAACCCAGGCCCGTCTGCGCATATGAATTTGTCCACCATCATTCTATTTGTTTTTTAATAAATTATTATTATTTCTTTAAATTTCGTTGAGTAGCCTATTTGAAATAAGAACGCGTGTCCAGTTTTAGCATTAGGGACGCATTTATTTGTCGAGAGCTCTGCGGGTATGATCTATGATTTGTAATATTAAAATGCCGTTTGATTTAAATGCCTATCTATTGAATTATTTATTTGTAGAAGAATCATAATTTTTCAAGCAAATGTTGTTCACAATACGACCTGTCAGCTAAACATAATGGACATTATAGTCCGCTTTCAAAATAAATGAGCAACTTTGCACTGGACCGAATAAAACGTCTTCGACCGCGATGACCGTGTACACACGAACTTGGTTCCATAAACGATGACGTACGTGTACGTATATAACATTTTTAATTTCAAAACCTGTAGTTCCTGTGGCATAGTAGCATATACAGTGTGTTCATTTTCATTTTCTTATTCTTTTTTTTTTTTCTTTCATTATTAGTGTTGACGTGTTAATAATAAATGGTACCGATTCGGACCGTAATAGGACTACCATCATTTATCTGACTGCCGGAATCCTAAGCGTATACGTGGCTTGAGGTCAAAATCTCCTCTAAGGTCTCGGGCACGCAGTGGTGGCGAAGGAACTAACATCAAAATATGATTCAAAAGTTGAGTTTGTTTCGGTCGGTGCGCGTCTTGCGAGCCCGATAATTGAATTCGCGCACTCTACATTATATAGGGAAAATATTATCACTGAACAGCGTGGACGTGCGTGCGAGGGAAATCTTTCGGTACACACAACACTCGACGTCAGGTCGAATTACATTTAATTGGCTCTCTCGTGAACACATTTTGGTTTGTTTCAGAATTCGGGGATTTTCGCGTTAGTGTTTTATTTATTTTCTTCAATAACATTGAAACAGATAGCCGAACCGAAGCGTTGATTGGTTTATTACAGCTGAGCAAAATGTTTGTGTAGAAAATTGTTTTATATTGCGAAAAATTCGAGTGCCAATAATTTGTTTGATCATAATGTTGTAATATTAAGTCAAATACTCATATTGTATTCCTGTTTACGTTATTATTATTTTTTTTTTTTTTTTTAATTGTCAAATTTTATATTAATAATTATATTATTATTGATTTTGACAAATTTGAATCAGATTTTTCATTTTTATTTTTTTTTTACCGTCTATTTGATAATATTCTGAGGTGGTCTTACTACGCGTACTTGAAAATTTAATTTAAACATTTGTACCCGACATCTTCCACACGTAAACCAAACAATTTCGGTTTATAAATATTTAATTTAAAAATTTAATTTTCTTTCTTGCCATTGCAACAACCCCCTTCCTGTCGAAAATCGTTTTTACGATGTAATTATAATAATGTCCAAACGCATTCTAGAACAGCTCATTCAACACTGCAGTATCTCGACCGATAACCAGCCCCATCACCGAGTCCGCGCGAAAGCTATTCGGTTTTCCTCTCAGAAAACTTGAGGAACGTATGGAATCGATGAGTCATTACCACGGCACATGGGCTGGGATACAGAAATCCGAAAATCGGAGTACACCAGTTCGGTGCGTTGAAAACCGTTTTGCTTTCGAGTGGCAATTCTTCAGTGCCTCGAGCGCGACTACTGCTTGTATAGTGGTTCAATTACTATCCGTAACGGCTTCAATCACGGCGAAAGGAAAAATAAACGACTTTCTTTGTCTACCGCTCATGATAGTTCTATTATTATAAAAATGGGTTTATTTTTCTTGGTTTACGAAAGCTAGTATTTGTATAAATGAAAAACTTGCTCGGTGGTTTCGTACACAGCTATAGATCGAAATATCGAATACGAAACGATAATTTCTAATGCATAACACTCGGTAGAAAACAAACCATTATTAATCTCGATTTTGTAATATTGTAAGACGTTTTTGAATAAGAAGAAAAAAAAAAAATTATAAGCACCAGCTCAATAATGCGTTTACGAGCATTGTAGGTTTTTAATTGCAACATGGCCCATTCAGATATGAAGGACAAATAATTACGAGGGGACAATTGTAGAGCATGCGGAAGGTATAGGGGATGTCACGCTGAACTAATTAATATCTTTGTCATTTCCGCATCCAACCGCAGTTATAAGGTCTACGACTTTTTCTGATTACGTGCGGGCATTCTTCCAACCCAATCGGACGGTTTAAAATTTTATCGCTGACAAATCACGGAACGACGCGATGGCAGGAAACGCGTTTTTACGAAACAACGCCAATAATAAATGTTCACCGTAGAGCATAATTTCGATGTACTTATTTAAGGATGAAACGCGTGAAAAATCATCAACTGGACAGTGCACCATAGCCAGTTGATCTATCTGTACAGTAGACGATGTGTCGTGCCATGATGTGTGATTGTTTGAAAAATTATTATAAAAATAACGGTTTGATTCTTTTTATATTTTTTATTATTTGTTATACGTACAACAAAGCAACATGGAGTCGGATGGATTTCTGCTACGCATCACCAAGATGGTTAGTAAAAGATAAAAAACAATTTATAAAATATAGTTACGCATATTTTAAACGCTGAACTAATATGACTTGTAAATCCATATAAACTTCAGTGTCGCCTTTGGCGAGGACTTTAATTCATGAACGAGGGGTAAAAAAATAAAAGTAAACGGTGGAAGAAAAAAATCTCAAAGTTTTTCCAACTCATAAATAGTTTTCTTATTTTCTATCCAAAAATTAACTTTTTTATGTCCTAAAGGTATACGAAATGCGAGGTATTCCATTCAAAACTTTTGTGAGTTATGACCGACTAGCTATGTATAGACCGATGATAATAATACTTATTAAAACCACGTACAACCGTTTTTATCGATGCATTCACAAATGATAGAAATAGGTAAACAGCGGTTCACCAGAACAATAAAATTACAACAAATATCGAAATCGTGGAGGAAGGGAAAAAATTTGTGATTAATAAAAAGGGCATGACTAGTCTTATCGTTTACAATTGAATATAATTCCGGACGGTTTGCAAAATATTAGATAAACGTATATAATTTAAATGAATTACAACTTGAACAGCTATTATCCGAATCCTTCATTCATAAACCATTAACGAATTCGGGCAATTAAACTTTGATGTATTTTTTCCGCTAAGGGTTTGAGAGTTTATGAACATCTTTTGTGAAGTTTTACAGAACGGAAACCGAATAGTACGGTTGAAAAATAAATTTCCTGACGAAATTCGTTTCTCAAATAGCGGTCTGTCTCATACGACGAGATCGCGTCTTAATCTCGTTCCGGATGAGTACCGATATAATGACGCAATAAATCAAATCTATGGCGTAGAAAAACCGATTTCGCAGAGGTATTTCTTTATTTTTCGAGTCTGTTTATTTTTCCGTGTGTGTTTGCTCGTATATGTATGTATGTATGTATGTATGTGTGCTTGTGTGTATTATGTATCTACGTATGTGTGTGGTAACTCACCACGAAATTTGTACGGTCCAGTTAGGCTATTGACGATGACAACAACGGTGACGTCATAGACCATTCGCGCACCACAACCGAAAAGCGCACTCGAAAATAATATCAAGCCAAAAAAAAATACTGAAAACAATTTTTTGGAAAAATTAAAAAAAACGCACAGATATATGAAAAAAAAAAAAAGAAAAATTAGAATATCGCGTACGCACAAATTATATGATCATTGCAAGCGTAACGGTACACTTTTGAAAATCACGTATTTTCAGCGACGAGTAGATATATATATGTGTGTGTGTATGTGTGTGTGTGTGTGTGTGCGCGCGCGTGATTATGTGTGTGTATGTGTGAGCATGTATACGTGAATGAGTGTGTGCACTTGTGTGTAAGAGTGTGTGTATGCGCGTGAGAACGTGTAAGTTGGTGTGTGTATGTGTGCGTTCGTGTGCGTGTTCATGTGTATGTATGTGTGTGCGCGTGTGTGTGTGTGTGTGTGTGTGTGTGTGTGTGGTGACGTAAAACGAAAGCCAACGACGACGACGGTGATCAACAACGCACCAGCACGTCGAAGGGTAGCTCGGAAACTGGCGGGAGCGTCGGCGGCCGAAACGGTAGAATGGATAGGTTCGTGCGGGGTGGTTTTCACAGTGTACGACGGGGGCGCGGGGCCGGGGCAAAGTCGTTGGGGGTAGGAATGATTCCTCTATACGTTCGCGCGTGTATACGCATGAACCGCCCTACACCCCGCGTCACATCAGCGCCAAATTCTCCGCCACGTCGTTCGCTTTGAGATGTACGGTCGGGGTTCCTTTTTTTTTTTCTTTTTCATTTTTTCATTTTTTAATCGACAGATCCGTTATCTCGTCAACACGTATAATATGTGACAAGCGGTGCGGTGCGGTCGGTAGCGGAGAAAAAAACGTGCGCCAACGACGCGGCCGGTGCTGCTGCAGCACAACACACGACGACGGCGGGCCACCCCCGATTCGATCAATTCTCCCCCAACCCACCAAGCTCCGTAGCACGAACACGCCAACGGCTTTGTCTTCCACCGGCGCCGGTACCGCGGCTTCAGGTTTATATTATTCCACACGTATATGATGTCTACGTGCGTTTGCATTTTTCCACGAGTTTTCCGTATGTCAGTGTGCGTGCGTGTGCGCGTGTGTATGTATATAGCAAACAGAGTAGGCACATCACCACCCGGGGTGCAAGTATCAATCGGGCACGATTACGGTTGAGACGAATGCGACTCGTCCACTGGTGATGCGACGTCCGTGGTATTCCAATTCGTTAAATAAACCACGCACTGTTTACATATACGACACCACATACACACACGCACACGCATGTGCATACACGTCCACACACACACGTATGTGGCACGCCAATATTTGATTATGACGACAAGGGAGGCGAAAGCACTTAATTCGAGGTGTTCCTGTTATTATTTTTCCCCTGTTAGATTTTTAAGCGATCAAAATGATTAAAATATTTGAAAATAATTTATTAAATTTCTTCGAATATATTAGTATGGGTGTTAATCATGTAAATTTAATTACTGTCTTACTTTTGCAAAGATTTTAAAGATTTTTTTAAACAGAAAAAGAAACGTACATGATTACCGTAGACCTTTTCAGGCTACAGCAATTTTTCACGATATGTTCACAATGTTTTCATGGTTTTCATATTGTCTCCTTTTTTTATAAAAGTATGAACGGTTAGAAAACCCGTCCATTTTTCAATACTCTTATGGAAAAATATAAATCTTTTCTTTGAAAATAATTCAGATTGTAATCGCATAAAAAGAGTTTATAATAAATGAAGAAGGGATAGCAAAGAACAAAATATAGTTATAGTTAATGAATATGAATTAATAAAATATGAGTTTTTGAGACCTCTAACAGAGCACTGCATACGCGGAAAACTACAAGGCGCTCTAGTTCTCTTACACTAGTTCCACATCGATATTGTTAAGATTGTTGAGAGATTTGATTTTCATGTTAATATTTAATATTACAATATTATACAATAACGAAATAACGAAATGCGAATATAATACAATAACGTCGAGACATTTCGTGCGCACAAATAATCACGATAATAATACGTGTACGGTTACTTCGATAAACTTTCTTAATTTCTTTGATTTTCCTTTTGAGCGGATCTTTTTCATTACGTTCAATCTATTGAAGCTGTTATAATGGCACATGAGATACTATAAGTTTGGTCTCCACAACGATTTGCGCACGCATAATGCCGTCTTGATAACTATTAAAACATCGCTATAGTATGTGTGTATATAAGATAAAATATTCACCCAAACATTTTAGCCATTTCAAACGGTACAACAGGCGACGCGTACACGTTTGTAAATACTTTGTAAAAAATATGTATAATATAAAGTGATAAACTGTATAATACGTATCTACAATAAGTGAAAAATAGCTAACGACAATTTGTTTTAACACATCCGATCGCTCGGCGCACAATGTAATTATTACCCACAGCCGTTTCAGTGTTTCACCAAACTTAATGCCATCCCGAGCCACCAATTTTCGTGACAAAATCCAAAACACTCCTCTATATCCGTGGAAAATCCCCCGCCGATAATTTTTCATCTTTAGATTGACAATTTTATTATCACCCAACAGCAAATCTGTACTAAATTGAATTTCTCAGGGTGTAATTCAATTAATTCCGCATTAGCTGTGGCTATATATGCCGTTGCGTACAAAGACTCACACTATAACCTTGAGCAATATTTTCGTCGTATTATTGCGAGAAAATATTTATAAATATAAGAAGAAATACCTCTCTCACACTCACATACATACACACACACACACACACACACATTTCATAAATTTTTGAATAGTAACAAATTACAAAACCAAGTATAAATATTTAAAGTTTTAAAATATTATTCTGAAAAATGAAAATACTATTTTTCTAATTTCAAGCTACTCATTATGTTCAGTATGATTTTGTCCAAACCTGATTCCATCGGCAATAGAATCCAAATTGAATGGTTAGACTGATCAAGAGTTCAATGAAACGAATACAGGAAGCCGATAAAACCTATAAAGCAATAGTCATATTTGTATTATCGTAGCTAATTCTTAATGTTGTTACATGTCATGAATGACCAATATGAAGTTAATTATTCTGAAAAATTGACAATAGTTTCAATAATATTTTCATAAATTTCTTTAATTTAAATACAAATGCAATAATGATAGGTACCTATATAATAATAATAATTGCAATACCACATATCACAAAATAACTTTGTAGTAAAATTATAGAATATGGATGGAAACGATTGTTGAAAACAAAATGATTGACCTCTGAATTAGTGAATTTTATATAGTTCTTATTGTCATGTGGAGACCTATGTGGAGATCTATAGCTATGGGGGGTTGTATAAAGATTTTATCGTCCGTGGGCAACAACTTTTTTTTCTATTCATTGCAAATGCGAAAAATAATTAATTATCCCTTGTAATTATTACAATCTCTTAGAATCAAGGTGAACACCATTCTCTTGAATATTTCAGGTGAGGCTACTCTGAAATGTACCTAAATACGATCAATTCGTCCACTTTAAATCTACGTGACTTTCGTTATCACAATAAAGTATGTATAATTTTTTCTCATATTGCGAACAACAACCTAACGTTAAATAATTACCTAATACTATTATGCATTTTTTCAATGGATTTAATGGATTTTTTTAATCATTTTAATTAATAATTATCTCGGAAGAATGTATCATATATATTTTCCGAAAACTATTCAATATTCTTAGACTATCTTCACAAAATCATATGACATCCAGAATAATGCTTAGAATATTGTTTTTATCGTCCAAAGGTACAGTTTTATCAACAGAATGTAAAAAGTATATAAAGTAGATCACAAAATGAAAAAATAAATTTAAATCGGTTAAAATTTATTATTTTGAATTCAAACTCGACTTAAACTATTTCCAACCGATGACTGTAAATTATACATAGGTATTATAATATATTCATGTCGTAAGCGTACTCACGCAATTAATACGAAATACATATTAAACCATTTAAATTACAACCTATTCGATTTCCATATAATTCTCCATTAAATAATCTGGAGCCGTCTATATCAATAATTTTAATACATAGGTAACGCACTATTCCGAAGGTTATTTTGACCCGATAACAAATCAGACATAACTACATTTACATTGATAAATAGAAGACAGTAACACATTTTCATAAAATATTATATAGTGTGTTGGACTAACCATTTTTTTTTTCTTCTTCTGATATAATTATCAGTAATATTGTTTCATTGTACTGGCACAATTATTCATAACGTTCTATACAAAAATGTAATAATAATTTGGATTATAATTATTATAGCAATTTAATAATAAGACTTATTAATGGTGTTTTTTCTTTTTTTTATCAGAATTTTGAGCATTTTCAAAACAAATAACAAAAGTAAATAAATATAGGTACCTATATTTTTTTAATATCGATATTTATGCGATTCGGATTCTCATTACATAATATTTCTTGATAATATGTGCAATGTGCACAACATATAATACAAAACAAAACGTTTGAAAACAAAAATCCATGAGAACTCAACGTTTATAAAATATTTACTCATTCAAACTGATGTCAAAACTGATAAAACAGTTCTGAGCAATTATACTTCACGTCCTTCATTTTAGATAGTAAAATCTATACAGTGAACTATAAATCGACTGTTGCCATTTTTTCCGGACGAGAATAAATTATTTTTCAAGAAAAAATGTTATCAGCAACAATGATATTTTTGACATTTTTTTTTTCGTAATAGTCGACTGCTTGGATGTTTTTTTTTTTTGTTATTAAAAATGAATATTTACAATATTCATTGTACATTAGTTTATACAATAAGTAAATGTTGAAGGCTTATAAGAAAACAAAAAGGAAATTTAAATTTAAGAGAAGGTAGCACCAGTGACACCACTTCAAATTTCGTTACTCATCAAATTATGAATTAGGTTAAATGAAGGACTATTATAATATACAAATAAACAATGTTAGAGTTATTTATTTAAATCTATTGGTGATGATTTCAGTGCCGTAATTTATGTTTGTTTGAAATCTCTCATATCCAATAAGTGACCAAACTATAACTATTTAAAGAATCTAGATTATTGAGTTTGAACTGACGTGCTATAAATAATAATAAATAATATGAACAGTTCTCGGAAAAGGAACGAATTAACCCTCAACAATATGGCCTTAATAATTTTGGAATAATTTATTTTGAAACTGTATAAAATTCGTATAAGATACAATGTATTGGCGTGTTGCTTTTTTCAACTGATATTGTCGACATATCAACGCAATAGGTACATATAAAAAAATTTTGCCGACTAAAATATTTAAAATATTGACATTAATAAACTTATTAATGTCTATTGCCTATTGTGTTTTTTTTTTTAAACCAAAGAATTGATTGGTCTTTTACCATGATGTAAACTGATACATTATAGCACTATTCTTTTTTCACTATAATCTTTTTTCCAAAACCAATGGTACATTGCTTTAGAATTTAACATGCCAATTCAGCAATATCATTCACCCGCAACCACGGAGTTTCATCAGTTTTATTAATCAAATAACGGTCCATTTAATAAAATACAATAAAACAACTTAATACAAAATTATATACTTAATCCTTATAAAAAAAAAAAACCGCTGTTGAAAATATTTTTATTTTTTTTGGTGATAATTTTTATAAATTTAAATACCATGTCATAACATATAAACTTCCCATCATTACAGCGAATTGTTATAAAAGAGATCTTAAATAGGGAATACTTTGTCAAATAGTAATTAAATATTAAAGTTGGTTATCGATAATTTTAGTGAATTTTTTTCTCTATTAAATAATGTAGTTTTTAAAGTGAAAACGAACAAAAAATATAGTAACGTGCGTAGATTCTGAGATTTGCTTTTTGAAAATATCACTTGCAACCGCTGGTAAGATTCGTGAGCTGTAGTAGTAGGTAGATACTTTTAGTATTTAACTTACAATTTATAAGACAAAACATTTTATTTTCATAATACCGATAGTTAAAATATTTATGTTATTCACAATAAATCATATGGCGATAATTTTGATTAATTTTTATGCACCGACTTTTCCACAAGATGACTATTTTTTTTTTCTCATTTATCATTATCATCATCATCTGAAACCGAATATTTTTGTAACAATTCTCATTGTACTATTCTATACATTTTATTTTTACCTTATCTTTACTTATACGTTATCTTATCCATATAAGCCACGAAAAAAAAATGTTTAACTAATTATTAAAATCATTATAAATACAAACATTTATTGAAAAAAAACAAAATAAAAAATTACTAGATATTTTTGTTGGTTATAGAATAGTACAAATCATTTTATTAGTAAATTAATTATTCAATATTATTACATTTTTACTATGTATATATTTTAAAACAAAAAAATTGGAAAACATAAATCAAAACCATTTTTGATAAGATTCGACGTGTATTTGGTTTGAACTTTACACGTTTTCAAAATCTCTAAACAATAAATCAGTACTGGTTTTTTATAATTTTACAATATATTTTTATTGTCTTAATGTTTTAAATGTAAATATGTGTTTTTTTTTCTGCTACGATTGTGTGTACGCAAGACAATAGATTTCAATTCTATAACCATTATAATTAAATAAATTATACAACAACATTAATCATGACAAAGTAATTTACTATCAAAAGCGCGGATTTTACATAGGAAACAATATACGGACCTACTTTAAGTGAATTACGAATTATTTGATTGAACATTGTACAATAAGACGAGAAACTTGCAGTATACTATGCAACTCATTTCATACACATAACGATGCTTAGAGAATATTATGATATAATGCGTTACAACAGTGAAATAAAATTATGTACAAATGTTATTTACAAAATTGGTAAAATTATATTTATTGAAGGCAATAACTTTTCTTTATCCACAATGTCATCGTTGACATATTTTATTAACTTCTTCCGTGATTTCAAACAAATATTTAAGACATACCATTTACTCTAGGAGTTTTTCAAAAATCTAATTATCTCAAAACATTAATCAATGGCTTTCAAATGTTAGATTTGGTCGAATTGCTGTGCTGATTCATGACAAACCTTTACGAATCAACCTTAAACAATTGTATTATTTATTTTCATTAAATGCACGTTCTATAAAACCCAGCAAATGTATGCGTCAAATTGATTATTATAATGGATGAAACTGGTAATACGTTACGACTAATTATATAAAATATAAAACGAGTAGAGATTTCGGTAGGTATGTTGTAAAATAATGTTATATGTCATATTGCCGGTGGAATAACTATGATTAGTGGCCTAGTGCTTCAGTTAAATTTTACACGAGCAATTACATGAAATGTATCATGTTGATATTTGTAGTTAACCGTTTATATCTAAAATATTTGTATTATAATCAATGTATGTCGGACATATAATTGCCTATAAACTAATACCAGAGTTGAAATATCCATAGAAATCACATGCAAGTTCTATGGATCTTTACATTTAAATGTATATTCTCGTCAATATAGTATAATCATTTAAAATGAGTCGAGGAGCGAGGTACGAACCTTTGAACAGTGTAGCAACAAGCGTGATGTGTCGGCAATTTTTAAAATTAACTAATGTTAAAGATGGAATGTTATTGCAACACTGAACGCATTTTATATTCGGTTCAAGTTGGTTTACGTACAAGTTTATATTCATCTTTATGAAACATACACTCAATAAACCGATTGATCTTCGAATTAAAATTCTTTTAAACATAATATACTCTTAAGTCTATATTATTTTTTTATGTACTCATTAATATGGTCAGGGCTCAATAACAATAATTGACGGTTTAGTGAATTTTTCTCGTTTGTCAATAATACGTTCCAATAAACTTTCACTGTTACATCGGAAATCCTGGCACATTTTGCGTGCGTGGTATTATAAGCGGAATAATTTTAAATTTTCCATCCAAAGAACGTCTAAATCGATTTCCGAGTTCCCATAACTAACTCTTTAACGAATCGAGTTTGATCGATTTCAAAGTGAAGACATCTAAAAATGTTTTAGGAACACTACAGCATAAACCAATTCCTCGATTTAGATGAAACTTACTTACCCTTACAATTT
Source organism: Chaitophorus viminalis (assembly GCA_025469195.1). Lineage (NCBI taxonomy): Eukaryota > Metazoa > Arthropoda > Insecta > Hemiptera > Aphididae > Chaitophorus > Chaitophorus viminalis. The sequence continues at coordinate 84,102 of JAIPRK010001195.1, forward strand.
AATATAATTAATTCAAATCAATCAATTATAAACAGTCTATGAATTTATGAAGATTAACGTTTAAATCCAAAATCAAGTACATGTCGAACTTCATTAAAAATCGTAAAAATCTTGTAAATAATTAGGCACATAAATGTATCATAAATTCATAACCTTTAATGGCAAATTATCACGTAAAACTTACAATAATAAGACTAAAAAAAATAATATATAATAACTATTTTAGCATATGCCCACAACATACCTAACACTAATTCATTAAAAATTCCATAAAATAGAATATTAAAAGTTATTTTAAAAAAGAATATTATGAATCACCCAAAATAACTATACAAATAATTAAATGTACCATCAATAAAAATTATTCTACAAAATATCCGTAATTTATATAATTAAAAACAACCTAACACGTAGTATCGAACAAGGCAATTGTTTAATAACTGTTACTTACCATTAATGCATACAAACACATTCAATCTACTTACTTTCATGTAGGATTAAACATTGATAATACGTTACCATAAGATATTAAAACAAATAATCAATAGTCTAAATATATATATATATATACATATACTTAAATGTTTTATGTATTTAATATAGTTATTTGTATAATGTATTACATTACAAGGTATTATAGTCTCTGTGTAGTATTACCTATACACTGTATGTCTATTGTTTAACTAGCTTTATCTTCGAAGCCAAATATTGTATAGTAGTTAAAATGTAATTTGTATTAACATAAATGTATATAATAATTATAACATAATAAATTTATTGCGTAATCATGGTCCCCACATGAACCTGTTCAGTGGGTAACATTATCTTTTTGATGAAATAAATAAAAGCATAAATATGAATGTGACTTTGACGGGATAATAATGCAAGTTGGAGGTAAATGAGATGATACAAAAATACTAATCATCAGTTTGATATTTTTCAACCATATTTTTGAACGCCGAGCCGTAAAACTGTACTGGACATGATTACTAACTTGATTGCCATTTGGTTAGTTAATTTCAGTTTGCCCATGATGGTCGAGTATCATAATAACATGTTAAACTGCCATCCTGCGATCAAGGCTCAATATGCGATCAATACATGGCATACGCCTTTACGCCATTTTGAGATAAATGACGAGTCGGCCATTGACCACGGTGCAGTCGAAACCTAACATGCAATTTAACAATAACTTATCTCGCGTCAATGCCGCTCGTAAAAAAATCGACCCTTTTACTATTGACCACTACAAGTGTATCACATCGCAATAGCTTTATAATTATAGATGGTCCCCAACCGTTGACATCGATATGAATACATAACGTTTTTCCTAATCGATTTTTGAATATCATGATAATGCTCCCTTTCTTATAGTACTTTGGAAAACATAGAAACAATTGCAGTGTAATACTTTACTGAAATTGAACCATTGACATGTGACATTTTCTACTTGTTATTTACTTTATGTTATTTAAATACATTATTTTTATTTTATTTTTTGTTTTTGGTTTTTTGATGGGTGCATCCGGAAAATCAAACCAACAATTTTAGTTTGTTATACTTAATTAAAATTTTGAGCATGTAATTCAGTATTTAAAATATTGAACAAAATCTAAGGCCACACATATTTAAATGGTTTTTAAAAAATTACAATAAAGTTTAAATTTGAGTATGAACTATTGATTCCGTACTCAATTTTACGTTTAAAGTATTTATATTTATACTTAATCCAACGTATTTTTAATTCCCAAAAAAAGCATCGTTTTCAGAAAAAAAACTTCTAAGTATAAAAGTAACAGAGCTAAAACTTTTAGTATAAGGCAACTTAAAAAGCTTTAAGCAAGAAAATTGAAAATACCAATCTGATAAAAATATCTGTGATAATGGATTTATTGCGATCGTGTAAAAATAAATAAAGAGACATGCTGTATTTAAATTTTATTCCCAAAAAAGTAATGCGTTAAAATTATAAGATTTCAATATTTTTAAAGAAAAAAAAAAGGCTTAAAAATTGAATGGCATGTGCAAAACAGAATTCTATAAATAATCAAAACGACTATTCTGGACTCTGGTTTTATGTATTCATATAATTTAATAATATAGAAATTTGCACTTTATATTATATATGAACTTAACAAATGTTATTGGCATTTTACTGTGTCTATTTTATAGCGGATAATTCATCATGGGATCGTTGAGGCTCGTTCAGGAACAAAACTATGTGTTCTTGATACTGTCCGGTGAACAGATTGATACTAGTTACTTGAATGACCCAATATTATACCAATAAGCCCACAGATCGAAGCAACATGATGAATTTGAAATTTCATCGTTAATGTTCTCGGTTGATGGCTGCATGCAATGGCATATTCACCAACTGCGTTATGCCGTTACTGAAAACCTACATAAGTAACCTGTTTCGTTAATATTATTAAAAGTTACTTAGGTACCTACCTCGAATAAAAACACTATAGACAAATACCACTCAAAGTTTAGTTAAATAAATATTTTTTTATTTGTTGGATACAGTTGTCAACCGCCGGCTAACACACCAGTGTGATCAAACAGTCTATAATCACAACGGCTGTTGTGGTAGTACTGCTTGTGTTATGCCCCCCGTCACCACCCTCTACGCACATCGTACATAGTACGGTCGTTCCTTTTTTTTTTTTGTATGTCGTTCATGTCATGGCGTTCGTGTGTGTGTGTCGTTCGTGTGTGCCGTTGGATGTGTGCATTTCATCCCTTTTTAATATTACATTTTTTTTATTATTATCGTTAGCGCGTGCCCCGTCACCGTAACGCATAAAACTCACTGGTAACCACTATCGCGTGTCCTCGTCACCGTAGTGCGTAAATCCCGCAGAACTGCTACCCCGTGCCCTCGTCACCGTAGTGCGTAAATCCCGCAGAACCGCTACCCCGTGCCCTCGTCACCGTAGTGCGTAAATTCCGCCATTATCGTTAGCGCGTGCCCCGTCACCGTAACGCATAAAACTCACTGGTAACCACTATCGCGTGCCCTCGTCACCGTAGTGCGTAAATTCCGCCATTACCGCTAGCGCGTGCTCTCGTCATCGTAGT